>JAKSYS010000836.1:0-19975 GCA_022925895.1 Fragilaria crotonensis | reverse complement strand
GAATCGTTACTTAGAAATGCATGCTGTTGCACGAAATAAATTCCGAGTCTTGTCCGCATTTCTCTAAGTCCGTTTAGTCGGATGAGTCGGCCGCCTAGTGGTTTCGTCGTACCGCTGTCTCGCGTACTGTCGCGTCGATTCGTGTGTTGCTGTGTGTGGTTTTCTGGATTCTCCTTCATGTTCACGAGGCTAGTGGAACTAAATAGATGGCATCGGAATCTGGTCCTAATAGTTTTTGTCTCTCTCTCCTGGTTCGTCTCGCGGGGTCGGTCCCGTGATATTCATCTAGCGGGGGGTCCGTCGCGTCGTTGTGAGTCGACCTGGTTTCCGCCATTTTCCGGTTGTCGTTCGTCCGCAGGATCATGGGCGACTGTGAAGAAAGTTTGTCGATTCGTCATGCGCGTGGCGACCCCGATCGTGGTGTCTGGCACTTGGATGCGTAGGTATCTCATGAACGTCCTGCTCCGCCAACGGCCCACCATCTGTATCGTTTCGCTTGGCACACCTGCCAAGTGCATTGCCATGGCCGCGCCCGACCTAATCGAGTGCGTACCGATTCGATCGGCCTGGAGTCCCAGCCTCTCCCGATAGTATTGTCGCGGCCCTCAGCTGTTCGAGGATCGTTTTCGAAGAGACGTGTTCGAGCTCGTTCGATGTTGTCGATACGAAAGCGTTTATCTTCGGGTTCGTCCGACCAAGTCGTTCGTAGCCTCTAATTCTGTGAATCAATTCCGCAAGTGTCCGTACCGGACATATGTCTGCCTGACCGGGGTTGTTGTTCCTGTGCTGCGTCACCTTCGCTCCTTTGTCTCCGTTCTTTGTTGTCGATAGGTGATCGTTACGGCGTCTGCATTTCGGGTTTGTTCGTAGGAGAAAGTCGTCAGCGTTTCGTCCTGTTTCCTGAATCGAACGTCGTCTACTCTGACTACCGATGTTCGTCTGCCGCCTCCCACGTCGGAGTATTCGCAAGACCTCATGGCGAAGAAAAAGGCCGTGACCACCAGTTGTCCGACTGCCACGTCCAACTCGTTCCTGGACCAGGATCTCACCTTCCTGATCACTTCAAGAGGAATGGCTTGTTGTTGTGCGACTCCCGGGTCGTCGTCCGCGTACTTCTTCAATTGTAAAGCCAGAAGGGGTCGAGGCGTCCGGCGGAGTCGTGGATTGGGCTCTCAAGTTTGTTAAGCCTGAAGGTCTGAGCCACACCGTCGAGGGTGGCACGAATGGTACCGGACATGGCTCCATTGCCATCTGTCGCAGGCTGTCTGAGCGAAGCCGTCCGTCCCGAAGGGCGGCAGCGAAACACGCGAAGATTTCCGTCCTTTCGTTTCGTCCGAACCGGCGGAGAAAGGGTCGAGGTCGACTCCGACTCGCTCGAGGAATCGTGCGTAGCAGTTCCAGCTGCTGCTGCGCTTGGCGCGGGTTGAGTCGGCAAGAGCTGCGTTTTAGCAGACGCAGCCAGTCTCCAATCTGCGAAATGAGGGCTGGCTGCAAGGGGATGATCCTGAAGTTCTGTGGGACAAAGGGTGAGCCATGTTTCCTGATGAGCGAGGTGACCTCGTCGTCGTCGAGCGCGAAGTCTCGCGATAAAATGTCCGCCACCTTGTTCTCTCGCCCCGGGAACCATTGAGTGTAGTGGTCGATCTCGTGCGTCAGACAGAAATCAGCGAAACTCCTCGCGATGGTGAGGTGAAGCGGACAGTTGTCGTCGGCTGGACTTTGCCAGCCACCCTGCGGCCGAGGTGCTATCCCTTGGCTTAGCAGGACGTCCGAGACTGGCGACCACTTTTTCCTTCGCGGAATTCGACTACCATTCCCACGAAGGCTGCTAGAAACTCCAACGTATTAAGTGTCGCTCGTCCCGCTAGATCTTCGGGCAGTTGGTATCGCCAAGCAATCCCGCTTTGGAGACCATATCCTCCTATCCCTTGCGGGCAAGCGTCCACCCGAACGATTCGCGTCGGCCACCTGCAGACCAATCTGTTGATGGAGATCCCTTGCGCCGCTCTTCGCAGGAAGCTCCTCCAAAGGCTCAGGTCATCGCGTTGGGGATTCGTCAGTCTCGTCTTTCCACTTCGTTTCGATCTCTCGCATGCCTTGTAGAGTCGCCCCATGAAATGCCTGGAGTACGGGACGACGTATGCGGCGTGGCTGAGTCGTCCGAGGGTCTTCTCCAGATCGTTCGTCGTTACGTGCGCATGCCTGTTCGCTAGGATCTTGTCGATCACTTTCGTCCATGCGTGGTATTTGTCCTCAGGCAGAGCGACCGTGAAGCGGCGTGTGTCTACCAGCCATCCCAAGATCATCTTCCGCTCAGATGGTTTCGCCTCGGCCAGGAACTTCGGGATGGCAAGGATGTCGTCTCTGGGAAAGGATTCGTTTCCCTCTGCGTTGTGGGGTCTTCCCACTATGTGCAATGCAAGGGAATCGCTGCCGAGCTCTTTTCTGCGTCTCTTGGGTTGAAAGCCCCAAAATGTCGTCCAGGTAACAGTCGAATCTGGGTAGATCGTCGTCGTTTGCGATCGGGTAGTTCACAGCGAAGAAATCGGCTTCTCCGAATTCGCTCGACCGTCGATCATTCCATCGTCGTTATCTACGGCTTCGTCAGAATCAAGCAAGTGTTGATGCGGCGAGTGGAATACCTTCGGGTCCCAGTCTGATCTCCTGACGAGGTCATTCGCAAGGTCCGTGATTACTTCGGACACGTCGCTCCACTGGGACGGGTTTGGTGCTCCTCCGAAAGTCATCCTGAGTGCCACGAGGAGCAGGTCGTCAATGCTAGTGCAAGACTTCAGGGCGGTTCGTGCCTTTAAGTGTATTCGTCTGTAGGCGGATTTGCAGTCCACCTTTGTGAGGAGGATGGGTTCTTTCGGCCACAATTGTCTGAGGTACGAGATGTGGTACATCAGTCGACTGAAAGCCCTGCCAAATCGTGCGGTCGTCAGTTGTGACGTGTCCACTCTGTCGTTTACGCTTCGTCCTGGGATCCCGCTGGGGTTGAATGACTGGTCGTGTGTGAGCCTTAGCTTCTCGATGGTCTGTCCCTTCTCGTCGATCGATGTCTGTGCCACCATGCCCAAAGGCGCCACCTCGCAGCCTTCTAATTCCAGAGCGGCCCTCGGTAGGGGCAGTTGCCAGCCCCTTTCCACTTCTTCTTTTAGCATTGATATCAACTTCGCTTCGTGGCCTCGGGCCGATTTGTGATTGCCACGGGCGAGGTTGTCGCGGACGTCGGCGAGGCGGTCGGCGTCGGAAATCTCGCGGAGGGAAAATCCGCGCCGTCTGAAATGCGCTCTTGGAAGCGCGACCAGAGCGTGCGGAGGAGCGGCGCCAGGAGCGCGGCGGATCGAAATTCGGATCCGGGTGTCACCGCGCTGAACGGTTGGGCGTCCACGGCTGCCCCGAGGTCCAGCGCGTAGCGCCGGAGGACTGCCAGGTTGTGAGCGGCCGCCTCGTGAGTCCATTCGAAGCGGAATTCGGTCGGGTGCGTCGTCGGCTGGGGGCGTCGAGGATGCTGGCCAGAGCATCGGCGAGTCGAGGTTCGGGAAGGCGCGGGAAAGGCGAGTCGACATTCGGAAGCGGTATCGTCGGAAGTGGAACCAGGGCGAGTGACTTACCGTTGGTCCTAGGACCCCAGAGGGTGTCAGGAGTCGTGACGTGAGACGAACGTCCTCGTTCGCAGTGCCGGGGCGGTCAGCTCCGCGGCGGACGGTCGTGGGCGGTCGGGCGGGGCGAGGCGGGTCGCGGCCGCGAGCGATGTCTCATGCGTGGCGATCGTTGCCGTCGGGCGTGGTTGTGCAGCCGGGATTGCTATGGACGGACCCGCTATGGGTCCATCGGTCGGCTGGCGCGAGTCGCGGAAAGGCGGTGCGTCCCCTGTCGTTCGTCGATTGTGAAATTCGCGATGGGCTGCCTCGTGATCAAAGGACCACCGGGAAGGCTGAGCGACGAAAAAAGTTGTAGTGTAAGCAGATGCAGAGGGTCCTAATTTCGTTTTCTTGCTGGGCGGCGTCGAGTCGGACGAGGGTCGGCGCATGCGCGCCCTGCATTGTTCGATCCATGCCCTAACGCTCGCGGTTTGTTCGGTCGTAAGGGCGACGCGAAGCGCTCAGGAAGCAGCTCCGGACACACTTGCCGTTCAAGTGCCAGCGGCAGCACATGTTCGGGAGCGGCCCGCTCCGCACGTGATCGAGGAAGACCTGCCAGACGTCGTTGGCGTCCTTCGTGAACAGGTCCTGCTGCGGGTTCGTGACAGCGTCTGCTGGTTGTCCCTTTCGTCCAGATCGTGCGCCGCCTCCTCCTGATGCGCTGGGGCTTCCGCCTTCGCGGCAGCGCTGCCCCGGACCCCATCCTGTCTTTCAAGAAGTCGCAGGCGGGAAGACGAAGGCTCCGTCCTCCAGTTGCTGACGCGTCGAACGGAAGTCTAGCAGATTCAGGTTGATATCGTCCTCGTGTTCCACTCCTGCGCACAACACCAAGTATTGTTGCGTGCGTTTCTCGATGAACCAACCGAGGCGACAGGCGGCCGAGTTGTCTTCGTGAGCTGGCTGTCGTAACGTCGCTAAGGTCGATCCGACTGCTCGCGTCAGGAAACGACACCACTCGTCCAACATATGCGTCAACGGGGACCGCGGGCCGAAGAGGAGCTCGGCCACCCCGCCATGTTCTCGAGTAGTCGCGCGAGCTCGTGAAAATCACGCGGGATAGTGAAATTGAGCTTCGTCATGCTCTTGATGTCTTTGTCCGAGAATCCAGTTGTCGTGTCTGTCGTCTTAAGTTGCATTTGAACAAGGGTGCTTGCGTGGTCGAGAGCATCCCTGCCCGTCGCGTTCGATCGTGCGAGCGTCTGGGGCCCGCAGCAAAAAGGCTGAAGGCTCCTGGTCTGTCGAAGCGTCGGCTAGGAAGGATGCGGTCCGAATGGCTGCGCAGAAACCCATTGGGATGAATGCATCCCTCCCTTTCGTGTTGCGCAAGAAATGGTGTATGTGGTTTTGGACGTACGCCACGTTGCTGAGCGCTAGGATGTCTGCGAAGGTCTGGACGGGGCGAGTTGGGGTCCTCCCAAGGCGTCCTTCTCGAAACGAACAGGATCATCCGCTTTGTCGACGGGGAACGAGTCGAATCCTGTCTTCGGGATTTGAGGAGATGACGCGACTGCGCTAGCGACCTGTCTTTCGAGGAGGCTCGACAAGTTTCTGATGGCGTCGTTCTCTCGTCCTGGCGTTTCTGACTGATCGTCCGATTGGATGAGGCTTTTAGCCTTCACGGCCAGGTACTTCATGTGTAGGACTTTCGCCCAGTCGTCCGCTCGCCTAGAGTAAGCTGACGAAGCCGCCACTCCCACTTTGTTGGACCGTGAGTGGTTCTGGTGCTCGCTGCAACGCAGAGAACCCATCGAGGTACGTAGGACGCTGCTTCGGCCAACCTCGACGCCCGGTCGGGTCCGGGTCCTCACTCGCCCTCTGTTTGATGGTCCTGACTATCATCAGGGCCAATTCCTCAGGGTCGGTGACGTATGATTCCATGATGGCTGCTGCGATGAACGCCGGAACTGGTACTGTCGGTTTCATGGTGAAACCGACGACCGTGACGTCTTCTGTGTCGTCCGCGTCCGCGTCGTTCGTCTTGTCTTGGTCGTTAGTCTCGTTAGTATGTTTGCTCGACTTGGATCTGCCTCTTGGGGCACTGCCTTTCGCGTCCTCTCGTCGCTGCCACAGGAGGTGGCTCCCGCGCCGGCGCCGATGCCTGTCCGGCGCTCTCGCTGACGCCTGACACCGAAGATCTCGTCGTCACCAATTCTTCAATCGCTCTTCGTACGTCGGACGTAGAATTCCACGTGAGCATTTTGGACCAATCGTAAGGCGTTCCAACGTGGCTTCTGACGATCTGTTTCGTGTCGACCGCCATGGCGGCTGCGAATCCACCGCCGCCGAGAAGTGCCCATAGGGCGTTCGTTCCGTCGTTTAGTCCGTCGTCGGCGTCGTGGTGAAAGTGGTGGAACAGACGGATCGTCCCGTGCGTGTTTACCATCAGGTGTGCGATGTCCGGCGAACACAGGTGTACAAACCCTGTAGACTCCGTATTAATCGAATTCGATTTCGTGTGTAATCTGTTGAGCTTCGGGACCACTTCCCACTGGTCAAGGGCACGGAAGACGTCTTCCCACGTAGACGTCATCGTCATAGGGACGACATGTCGGCCATCCTATCTGCGTTCGTCGTTCGAGTCGTCGGTCGGTTGGTGGTTTGAGGGAAGAGGCCAGATTAAATTAACTAGAGTAGTGTCTTTGTTGATTCGAGTTCGTCCGGATTGTGAGCAATTCGCATCTTGTGTTGTGTCCGGGTGTTCGTCTGTCTGTGTCTCGTGTTCGTCTGTCTGACGGCGACTGCTCTCTCTTTCCCGAACTTCGGACATGCCACTCCGTACGTGAGTGGTGGTGAGCATACAATGCCTGTTACTGTACTGGTTCCTGCTTTTATGATAGTTTTTAGGGGAAATTGCAATTTAGTCCATAAATAAGTTTAAAGATTATAAAGTACAATGACCCTCTATCTAGTTTTGTACGGTATTGCAATATAGTACATTATGATTTCTAAATTGCATTGTAGTACACATCTTTTGGCCATGTTTGCTATCTAGTACATTTGTCTATTATATAATCCATTTCTCAAATGCAGCGCCTGCCACTCCAAGCTTTCACAGAAGATATCGTACCCGTCCTGTAGACTAAACAAAAATCAACCATGTTCACCACGCTTCTTTGGAGCCGTTCTTCGTCATTTATCTTCCCATGATAGCATCGATGGGTGCAAACCATTTCATTCTGATCCTGTCCATCAACCTCAACATTGGTCATAATTCACTTAGGTGCAATACTCTTGTCATATTGAATGATATCCATGGTGTGTCAAATTTCCTTGGAAAACAATTTCAGTTTCGAAACAGTGTTGTACACAAATGCTTGTACACAGTATAGTGGAGGAGATCTTCATGTTCGAAAGCTGCCACACAATGGCAATTAAACCCAAGTGGACATTAACACCTCATCCACGACCACCATGAAGAATACTGGCGATGAACGTAATGATTTAAATAATAAGGACAAGTCTGCTGATGAACAAATTGTTCATGAGAATTCCAATGAAGCCAATTCCAAGAACCCTGATGAAAACTACATCATCGAGGACGACGAGGACTATGGCAAGGTTGACATGGCAGAAGTCTTTCCAAACACTGATGACAACCCAATCGAGTACATCTACACCAGGGACAGCACTGGGAGAGTTATTTCGGTGGATTTCCGTCTCAAGGTACCTCGCAACGAGGTAGAGTTCATTCGCAGTCACGATGAAAATGGTGGCATTGTTGACGTGGAATGCCGCTTCAAGAAAACAGGAGAAGATGATACGACAGGCAACAATTAGTAACCTAGATGCAGGACATGACAAGAAATGAAGTAACTCATAGTCTAGTAGTAGAACTATTTTTGTTACCTTCATCAAGCAACTACCATGCTGTGGTTACTCGTCTTGTGTTTCCTCTTGCATGTCAAGTGCGTCTTCTGCATCTATTTCGTTTTTATAATTCGTATTGCTCCTCCTTTCTTTCCTCGTCTTCTTCGTTTTCACGTTGCATTTCTTTGCCACGCTCCTCATCGTCGTTGTTGTTGTTTTCCTCGGTCTTCTCCTCAGGAAGCAATCTCTCGGTAGGCGTTTTTGGATTTGGACAAGTCCTCTTATTATGACCTCGGCGGCTGCAGTTCGAACAGATGATTGGAGAATCTTCGCCCATTCGGTATTCACTTCGATGACGAATTCTCTTGGTTTTGGGGCGCCCAGCTCCACGCTTTTTAACAATTGGCGGCAGCGTAATGCCATCAGATTTCAAAGAGTCGGTGCTTACCGGATAAACGTTCTGCTTGAGCGTTTTTGCACGTACCCAAACTTATGATAATCACCCACAAGCTCTGATTGTATATAGGTCAAGTCGTAGCCTTTGTGAAGCCGATACACCGCCATTGCATGTCGGCAAGGAATCATGCAGTCCTGCCATGCACCACATGAGCACCATCGTTGTTCTGGTTTCACCATGTGCAAGTTAAGTTGCACATTTGGCACATCGACACCAACAATTATATCACCAATATCAGCATCCTCAGGATCTCCATACCCGGCGACACAACTTCAAAATGTCCACAGTCCTCCTCGACTTCTAGCACTGTCATTGAGGCTGCTTTCTCCCATCTTGCCTTGAGAAGCTTTTTCACTCTTGGCACAACATCACCACCGTCATGCTTGGAATACACCGTTCTCAGCCTGCAGATACGACTTGACAGAAGATTGACCAAGTGCTCAAATGCACCCATCCACGGAAGGTCACGAGCCCCTGTGAACATACTGTTAACCGATTCGCTTGTGTTGCTTGTCACTATCCCAAATCGAGGTGGATACTGATGCTGCCGACTGAGCCACTGGGATGACTTCCACAGGACACCACCTTCCTCAATATCTTGGATGTACTTTGCAGCCTGCGGTTTCACTCGTTTTGTTTTGTCCATTAGCAACTCCACGTATCGGGCAGAGTATGTTTTGGCAATTGCCATAACATATTTGGAAGCGTTTCTTCCAAACCTCTGCGTCACATTTGCTCGTATGTGCTGTGCACAACTGAATTCTATACTTGTAGGAAACACTCGTTTCACCGCCTCCTTGAGACCTTTGTCCCGATCAGACACAAAGACAAATGGTGTTTCACGAAGTTGAGAATTGTCATCAGCCATGGCTTGGGTGCGCTCCTCCCTGCTGACAAATAATGGGGCACGCTTCCTTTAGATATGTCAACATCTGAATCCACGTTTCCCCATCCTCATTGCCGGCTGCAATCATGAAACCAATGGGGAATACATCGTTGTTCCCAGTCAGAACAGATGCAACATACAAGGTTCCCTTGAATTCGCTTCGAAGGTGGGCAGCATCAAGGGAAATCACCGGTCTCACAAACTTAAGAGCATTATTCATGAATCCAGGAAAGAAGTGAACGCTCTGAAGCTCGAAGGTTGGCAAACGTAAGAACCCAAGCACCGACCCCGGATTTGTTCTCGCAAGCTCCTCGGTGTAGGGTCCGACCAGCTGAAAGCTCTTGTACCCCAACCTTTTTGTTACCATGGTGTCACGGTTGACGGCACGCCATGCTGTGTTGTACGAAACAACTTGGGAATCGTTCTTTCTGTTTGCCAGTGTTTTCACAACGTCACGGGCCGTGGGAGCAACATGCTTATTTTTGAGGACTTTAGTTATCGCATCAGTTAACATCTTGGAGGAATAACGTGTCTTCCATTTCCTACCATCGGCCGCGAGTGGGGGGACGACGAACTTCAGCGTGGCGTGTCTTCATCCTAGAGACAGTGTACATACCATCACTCCTGCGCCTCGAGAAACGAATCTCAAATGGACAGTTGATGTGTTCCCTACATTGGTACACACGAAATTTTCCATTGATAGAACGCTTGATGCGCAAGTGGTTGCCAGTTCTTTGTTCATAGATTTCCACAAGAGGGTTGATGTGATCCATCTCTGCAAAGGAGTCAATTTTGGCTTCCGCCATCACCTTGTAGAAGGTTGTGTCCGATGATGCACCTGTTAGAGCACTGCTATCCTCGGTTTTGGAAGAAGTGGACATGGTGTTGATGACAAGAAGCTCATCGTTGGGAAACCTCGTTGGGAAGTTGTTGTGCCTCGATAGTAACCTGGTCAACGGCATCCGCCATGTCTTTGGACTCTTTGGACACCTCGGAGTCAGAGTCATTCGTTGTCATCATCTCTTCGGACTCCTCGGAGTCAGAGTCATTTCTTTGACTCTTTCGACACCTCGGAGTCAGAGTCATTCCTCCTCATCGCGACGGCACCCTGCGGAAACGGAAACTCGCCCCTCGCAATAAGCCGTTCGACGGCTTGCTGCAAAAGAACCTGCATCTCTTCGGAGGCGAGACTATCTATGGACGCATTGTCACACTCATTGTGTTCTTCTTCAACGGCTTTCCTGATGGGGCTCTTCGGGACAACCTCGGTCAGCTTCACCTCGGTTGTGCCATTTTTATCAACAACAATGTCCGCGTCAGAATTTGTCTTGACCTTCAACTCCCGTTTGACCTTCTTCACAGCAATCTTCTTTTCTGTGATCCTTCTGCTGCTTGGATGTTTCTTGTTTTCGAGGGTGTAGATTTTCTTGTGGTTGCCATGCGAGGCGGAACACCTTGAGCACTATTCTCGAACTTGCCTGAGGAAGAAAGAAGCGGAAAGCACCCCCTGAAGTATGTGCTGGTGGTCTCCAGCTCTTCATTGTCAACATCGATGACCGTATTGACACCAAGACAATGCGACAATAATCTCCTTGCTTCTGTGACATTGCATTGTGCAAAGGAGTTTGGGTCAACAGGCTTTCGTTCCGCAAGATGCAAACACACAGCCACAGCAAATAGCCCACAGTCAAATCCGTTTTGTTGTTCCGGGCATGATTGGTAAAACACAGTTCGAAGTACAGCACCGTCTGATTGCTGTAGATGATGGTGCTCAGGTCGGTGCAGAACAAAGTTATTAACAAAGGTATTGACCTTCTGCACCAGTTTGGCTGCAGTGCTGCCACGAACAACCCTCCTCGCATTTCGCCCAAGGAATCATAGAACGAAACATGAGTAAAGAAACTCGAGCAATGCATAGAAAAATCAAAACAACCCACAAAGAAGTGGCCCACTTCACCAGGCGGATTCACCAATGGAACAATGAGACGATATGATTTCCCATTAGTTGAAGCCGGCTGTTCCATCACAAATTTTAGCTTTTCTCGAAGTTGCTTGATGGACTCCTGATTACTCTTCCACACCTTTATCTTCTTGACTTGAGCCCTCTTTAGTGATGCCGTGAGATTCATGGAGGATATGTATGTCTCTGCACCCAAACTTCCAAGAAGTGGTGCAAATGGATCCACATCAATGTCCGGCCGTATTCCAGCACGTTGAACGATTACATCAAGAAGATGAGTGCTGAGCCATTGATCACGTTTCAAAGCAATGATGTCATCTTCAGTGGGAGTCAACAAATAGCCAAGGACGCGAGGATCACCAGAAAAATGACCGCCATAAGGTTGTTCAACATTCATACTGGACATTTGGCGGCCACGTGCGAAGATACAATAATTGCTTCTCCTGTCACTTAACTCCTGTCACACCACGCCTGTCACAGTTCTTTGCTGCTTTCTTGTCGATACGTAGCTACTGGATGGTAGTACCCTATCAGACAATACGACAATGGTGGACCGTGGTAGGACAAAGGACAAAAGAAAGGAAAAGAGCTGAATGTTCTTTCTTGTTGTTTGAAGTGGTGAGTGTCAGATGGATTTTGGCTGGATGATGATGTATAGTAGTGGAGGGAAATTGAGGAGGCGCCGTAGTATACCTCTACATAAGTGTATACGGCCAAGTACTGATAGCGCGCACAAATTGTTTTTCCAAGGAAATTTGACACACCATGGATATCATTCAATATGACAAGAGTATTGCACCTAAGTGAATTATGACCAATGTTGAGGTTGATGGACAGGATCAGAATGAAATGGTTTGCACCCATCGATGCTATCATGGGAAGATAAATGACGAAGAACGGCTCCAAAGAAGCGTGGTGAACATGGTTGATTTTTGTTTAGTCTACAGGACGGGGTACGATATCTTCTGTGAAAGCTTGGAGTGGCAGGCGCTGCATTTGAGAAATGGATTATATAATAGACAAATGTACTAGATAGCAAACATGGCCAAAAGATGTGTACTACAATGCAATTTAGAAATCATAATGTACTATATTGCAATACCGTACAAAACTAGATAGAGGGTCATTGTACTTTATAATCTTTAAACTTATTTATGGACTAAATTGCAATTTCCCCTATAATCAATGATGAAGTCTCTCCACAAGAAGTCGGGTGGTCATGAATTGGTAGAAAATCGCGTCCACCTCATGTGCCAGACACTCTAAGAGTATATACCATTACTGGTTTACAGCACCAGAAACGATTTGTTTCTCATGCAACACAATGCTACTGTACTGGGTTGAGTCAGAAATGCGACGTCCTCCGAGGACGAGAAGGAGACGCAGGCTCCAAGGATCAGAACATGGAGCTTTTTCGTGCCACGGCGAAGGCGAACGATACCCTTTGTCTTTATGAGGAGGTCTTCCGAATGCTCAAGAGGGCTCCACACTGGATAAAGGAACTTGGTGGAGCGCTACGTATATGGATCAAGTAAGATTGCGATTGGCATTGTCACATTTGAATAATCAGGATGCCATATCGCCATATACCTCAATCAGAGAACGCCGTTTGTCTTGCGCATGAATCACCGAGGCCAAGAGGATATGTGGATAATCAACGCTGACTCAATTCCCCAGTGTGGTCACGGAGGAGAAGCGTCTCGACTCGCAAGAATCATCGATCACCGATAATGCTTCATCTGAACCTGTCCATGGCGGTTCGTCCGTTCACGTTACACATTTTGGTGTTGAGTGGCGCAAGTGATTACGGGCGGAGACAGGCCATCCTCACAACGAGATGGGGAGACTGATGAATTCTTACGCAAGAAAGACTACGACTGCAGGGGTCGCGGTGGAGATGAGGCATGGACAGTGGCACTTTTCCGCAGTCGGGTTACAACTTACAACTCGAATCCAATGCTCATCAACCTACAATCAACATGCCCTTATTAGTAAAGATCTTCGAGTTCTCGTTCATGTCCATAGCAGCACCGATGAATACCCCATGCGCACAAAACGAGAACGCTAAAAACCCGACGTTGGAGGTTCGATGCAGAGCGGCATAATCCTGCGCGCTTTTGTAGGTACCCATATGCTTGCACCTCAACATCCAACTATTAGGTGAACTACGAACAAATCCGATCGCGCTTGTAGTTCTGATTGCCTGACATTCGCACGTGGTTCCTATCGGAACTCATGCCTTCAACAATCATGGATCTCAAATATTGCCCCATGTTGATGCCAGACTTGTCAGCAAGAAATGCGAACACGAGCGCGTTAAATCATATACAGTATGTGAGTGTGTAGGGTGGGGCAAACAGCGCCAGTGTATCCGGCATCAGTCGATTGGTATTTCCGAAAAGATTTATCTCAGGCAACATCAAATTTGTCAAGGAACATATTTCGAGCGGTACTAGATTGTTCTAAATCTAGACTTCGTTTTCAAAGCACCCACACCTCCATCCCTTATGTACCAGGTACGTTGTATACGACTATTATTATATCAACCCTCCTCAACTCGGAGTACATTATGACTGCAGAACATGTTACTCTTCAACACCAATACGAACTTTGTGAATAGTAATCCGAGGAAGGATTCGCCGTCATATTGCACATAATTCGAATCTTGTCTCGATTGATTAGTCATCCAAACGAGTACCAGACAAAGGTAGCATGATCAAAGACCAGGCCCATTGAATTTTGAAACGCGCAGCTCTCAAAATTGAGCTTCGATCACATAATATTCAGATTCCTGGCATCCGATGAAGGCCGTGTCGCCTTTCCTCATTCCTCCTGACATTTGGCGATGTTGCCGCTCAGCTTGATGGGGTGCTAACTTCATTCAAGATGCCTCAACCTACACATCACATCGCCGATAATGCGGGGTACACACACTGGTTTTGTCCAAAGACTGGTGACGGTGAAAACCCTATAATTAGGTCTATTATATACATCGCCGATAATGACAAATGCACTAACACAATGTACCTCCAGACGAGTTCTCAGCTGCTCAATGGCACTCAGACCAATAAGCACCGACGCGCAAGCAACCATCCATGCGTAGCCCTTTCTCTGACAAAGACTATAGTGACCATCACGTCGAGGACCAGCCTTGGAATGTGAACTACAAGCAACCGACGTCGTTAATGCCACGGAATACACTGTGGTGAAAGTGAAAGGTATGACAACAAATGGGCTAGGAAGAACGCAGTCAAGAGTGGTGTGACCACTCTCTTTGCTTCAAACTCGGTGATTGATGACAGCACGGACGAACTCATCATTCCACCTGGCGAAACTATCAAAGTAAGTTTATACGAACACAAATAACCCATGCCAACCGCACATCCGGATCGTTTAAGCGAATGACAGCACGATGGACTTACCTGACACCACGCAGCTTGGACATCGCAAGAAAAAGCGTGGCAGTTCCCCGATGAGCGGATCGGGCAGCTTGGGTCCATTTGATGCTTGGAATCGAAACCTCGCTTCTGTTGTGAAGAGAGTCTTAGTCCTTCGAATCCAAGCAGCTGACGCATCAACCACTGCAAGCGAATCACAGCTTGAAGACGACGTCTTTGGAGCCGCTGGAGATGTCCTCAACCTGAAATCACAGTACAACCAGTGCTCCTACGGACAGCTACAGTTTGAGCCGACAACATCTAACACCATTGTTGGCACAGATGGCGTATATACCGTCTCTCTTCCGAGTACATTCGTAAGTGGTGCGGCGGATAACCCCATTGCCTGGGCAGCAGTCAACAAAGCTACGAGAGAGCTTGGTACTCTCACCAAGTTCGCTGATCATGTCATTGTATGCATGCCTCCAGGAACAAGCGGTGGTTGGATTGCATATGGCTATCTCAACCATTGGTTGTCAGTCTTCAACAACGAATGGTGCGGATACCCGTCAGGACTGCTGCACGAGTTAGGTGAGTTTTGTTTTCGTTGTTGTAAGTTCGCCTCTCGAGCTTCGTCGCAACTTACGTCAATTTACAATATCAGGCCACAACATGAACCTAGCGCACTCCTCAGAGGGATCAAAGCCGTACGGGATCAGTCTTGTTTGATGGTAAGTGGCAGATCTGGAAAGGCTCTTGCATAGCCCCTTTTAAAAGGAAATTTTCACCTGCGCAACGATTCTTGGCCGACATTGATCTCACGATAATCTGCGTTTATCCAGGGATACTCTTACAAAGAAGACGACAGTCCTGCCATGTGCTTCAACGGCCCTAAAACATGGCAACTTGGTTGGTTCAGTGACTATCATGTTGACCTTCCGAATGCGAGCGGGATCAGCTGGACTGGCAGTTTGGTTGGGTCGCAGAAAAGGCCAACGCAGCCCCAACTGACAAGATGATCATCCGGATTCAGGGCAGCGTCAACGATACCTATGTCAGTTTCAATCGAAGGATAGGGATTAACTCTGGAACAAAGAAGGGTGCCGATGAAGTCCTCGTCGCCATTCGGGCGACCGGATTAAATTATGCCTTGTCGTATCTTGTAGCGAAGCTGAGTGGCAACGGAATTTACTCGGTACCAAATTTCAACGGTTCCACAAGCACGTTGCGCATCATTGTGAACTCGATCGATACAAACACAATCCCATCCAGAGCAAACGTTTCAATTGATCTTGTCACGCCAAAGGCGGGTCCCACCAATGCGCCTACGAGTACACCGACTCAGGTACCCACCCAATCGCCCACACAAGCTCCAACTCAAGCGCCAACGTTATCACCCACTCAAGCGCCGACGCCTGTTCCCACAACTCCTGCCCCAGCAACTGCCAATCCAACTCAAGCTCCAACTACAGCACCAACCGGATCACCCACTGAAGCGCCGACACTATCTCCCACACAGACACCGACACTATCACGAACACTTTCTCCCACGCAGGCGCCGACGGGAGCACCCACTTACGCGCAGGATCAACGGTGCCGACCGCAGCAACCACGCCATCTCCGACACAGGCGCCTAGTAGTACCAGACGACCCACGCCATCTCCGACATCGGCGTCCACGCAAGCGCCGACCGAAGCACCCACCCAAGTGCCAACTGTAGCGACCACTCCATCTCCCGCACGAGCGCCGACCGGACCTCCCTATTCGTAAACCTACATGATCAATTCCAGCGACTTGTGCTTCCTACGTCGAGACCAACTCTTCTTAGTCCTAGAACTCATCGAAACCTATCACTCGTAAACCAATACGGGGAAATGCTGACGACAACGACAGT
Organism: Fragilaria crotonensis; assembly: GCA_022925895.1. Lineage (NCBI taxonomy): Eukaryota > Bacillariophyta > Fragilariophyceae > Fragilariales > Fragilariaceae > Fragilaria > Fragilaria crotonensis. The sequence goes on along the minus strand of JAKSYS010000836.1, from coordinate 3,947 downwards.
CGTGAGTAGAAACACGATGACAGCATGCTGAAACTTCAATATCCCAAGGAGGGTACAGCAGAAACGCGATATCAAGAACCTGAGATTGCAATGTGAATCATGGGCACGTATTTGTACCTCGTACCACGAGGTAGGAGATTTCTTTGTTAACTGGCGGACAAGACATCTGTTCCATGGATGGCAAAAGCACATCCTCGATCAGCAGTGGTGAGTGGTGACGAAGGGTGATTTGCTGGAAGACATCATGAGATCAAGATTGCTACGACGTAGGAAGCAAGTCGACTTCGTGTAATAGTGACGATCATCGTATCATCGTAAGAGTCCGTGTTCACCTTAAAGTTGTACTCTGGACTCTGGATTAGTACATCATAATCTTCAATTTACATCAGAAGAAGTACAAGTCTACTCTGACCTCTGACATTCTGACTACATGTTACATACTGCATATCCTACTATATTATAAATTAATTGTGTGCGTGCGTGTGTGAGTCCGTCCGTCTGTTACGAGTATGACCACTCTGGGGTACTGGATCAAATGTTGCACTGTTACGTGGATTACATGTACTACAGGTCTATGTTACATAAACGGACGGTAATTTATGTTGAAACGACAGTGTGTTACGTTACTGAACTACAATACTGTACGAATTCAAAGTTACTGGATGGAATACTCATTGAATTTGCTGTGAACAGGTTGCTTGACAAATGCTACTGTAAATATACCGTGCGATGAACTGCATACTGGCATGATAAGTACCAGGTACCTGGTACTGTACTTCATGAAGTTTCACGTTGGTACCATGGTACTGCATACTGTAGGGAAAAAGTAGTGGTACGGAGTACGACCAGGTTGGGGTTCTGTACGTCCAGTTTCCTGTTTCCTGTAGTAGACACTCGATCAAATGTGAGGCACCACTAGTTATGTATAACAGACGACATGTCTTCCCGTCAAAGGAGATCTTTCACACTACCAGGTACAGTACGCCAGTACTCCAGAGTCAGGTGTACAGTACCTTTATAGTAGTAGCATACAGAATTCCACATGTATCGGCAAGTTGGAAGACCCAGACTTACTTCTGCCGAGGAGGCATCGACAATGATCAATGATCAAAGACATTCCACAAAACGACGGGCGGCAGCATCAATTGAAGGGATTCCAGTACACGTCATGTCCCAGATACTGTAAGAGGATATACCATAACTGGTACACTATTGCATGCGGTAACGACCTGTTTCTCAAGCAACAACATGCTACATTGTTGATTTAGAATGCGACGTACTCCGATTACGGGAGGGAGACGCAGGCTCGAACGGCGAAGGCGAACCATACCCTTTGTCTGTAATTGGAGGTCTTCTGAATGCCCAAGAGGGATCCGCTCTGAATAAGCGAACTTGGTGAAGCCATTGGCACTGCGCGCAGACCGATCAGTGAGAGTTTTCATCGCAGAGGTACAATGGTCCCCGTACGATTGTCCTTGTGCCGATTTCTATATCCTTTATTTATCGAGCCTTCGGTTGCGTGGGAGTGATGCCTGAGATGTGTGCCTATAAGTAGCACTGTGACGTGAATGTACGCTGCGAATCTCAGGGTTGCTGACTTGCAACTGTCTTGTTACAGATGATGATGGCGAGTCTACACATCATTTACCCTGGAGTTCCGAAACCATCCCGGTGATTGGGATTGTAATACGTGAATGCTCAGGATGCCGTTTCCCTCCTTTAGAGAGCGTTCTTCCCATCGATGGCCATTTGAGAGGGTTACGCGTTCATTGTGCATCAGTCACCGACGCCAAGAGGATGCGTGGTTATTCTTTGGACATGCGTTTCATCCTCGCTAAAACGCCAGTGCATGATGCTGGCAAAATCAGTTCACACATCGGGTGCTTGTTCTTCGACAGCAATAGTTGCGACATGAAATCAATGCTGACTCATTTTCCCAGGGTGGTCACCGAGGAGAAGCGTCTCGACTCCCAGCAATCATCGACTTTAGAGAATGCTTCATGAACCTTTCCCTCCAAGCCTTGGACTTGCCCGAACAAACACTTGTACCTCATCCATGACATCTATTTAAACCACGAGGAAGTGGTAACTGCGAATCCCCTTGAATGATGACAAGGACAGGCACCCAGGTGGATACCAACCATGACATGGTTGCTATCCTGTCGTATTTGCTTGAAAGCCTGGCTTGACTTCGATTCAACATAATTTCTCAATACGACCCGGATGATTACTACACCAGTACATTATGCTGTCCGGGATGAACCAAACGATTGGATCACAATCGATCGAAGGGATTGATATCAAGAAATACTTGTTTCCTCGACTAACACTAGCATGGCGATTCGTCCGTTCTGGTTAAACATTGTGGTGTTCAGTGGTAGGAGTGATGATGGCGGAGACAGGCCATCCTCACAACGCGATGGGAAGACTGGTGAATTCTTACTCGAGAAAGACTGGGACAACGAAGGTCGCGATGACTGGCACTTTTCCGGAGTCGGGTTACATATCTAATCCAATACAAATCAAACTACAATCAAGATGCACCGAGTACTGGTACAACATCGACTCGTTCGCGTTCGCGTTCGCGTTCGCGTTCGCGTTCATCAAATGCCGATCGTAGCGAGCACCGTAAATACACAATGTCCACTTTTTCAGAGGAAAATGAGAACATCAAAAGCCGGACGCTGGAGTTTCGAAGCAGAGCGGCATAAGTCTGCGCTCTGGAATAGAAAACCATGTAATTGTTCTTCAACACCCAACTAATTGAACCATGAACAAATTCGAACGTGTCGTCCTGATTACCTGATACCCTCACGTGGTTCCTATGCGAATGCCTTACTTCAACATTCTTAGACCTCAAATACTGCCCTTGTTGATGCCAGCTTTGTCACCAAGAAATGCGGAGACAAATTCACGTTAAATCATTTATGATGGAGCGGCTGCCGCAGAGCTGTTTCCGGTATCAGTCAATCGGTAAGATATCTTGAAAACAAAATCAAAGGCGAATTCAAATTTGTCTTCATTTTTCCAACGAATACGAGCGGTATTGGATTGTTCGAAACCTACTACCGGTAGTGTGACACTAGTGTCACATTATTGTTATGACCGTACCAGCATGCAGCAAATGTCCCTCTCGTTGCTCATCAAGAACACCAGCGATGTCATGCTATCTGTGTACTACCGGTAGTACTACGCCAAGAGACATAGCATACATATGGCGAAGAAGAATCGTTATCACGCCGCGTGATACCTAAACCGTTATCTTTGTGACGCAATAAAAGACGACAAGAAGAATGAGAAGCGCATCTCTAGTGTCTAGCCTCCCGGAGTCTTGGGGTTAATTAACCCCGTCAAATGCCTTAATTAACCCCGTCCATTTTTTTCGAGAATGCGTGGATAAAATACTGAACACTACTCAAAAATGGAGTTGACCATGATGGTCAATACGATGTTGTTGACACCAATGAACGATGATTAAAACATTGACACTATGCTTAAAAGTCATCAAGGTGTGCATGGTTATGAGCAATGTGGTCAAAAGCACCGTTTTCCATTTTTTTGCGCAAAGGTACACTATTTTTCGTTGTCACCGCAGTCACTGCATTGCCAAGTTGTCTTCTTTGACACTCTTTACATCGGCCTTGGTACCTAAAGCTTGTCTTTTCACCATGAGCATTCTTGAGTCTCTTGACTGGAGTCAAATGAGTGAGAACACCGGCGCGTGGCTTCCACTTTCAACAGCCCTGATGCAGGCATCTTGATACGATGCTCCATTTGGCGATGATCGCGTTTCAGTTGCTCGTCCCCGATTGTCATAACAATTATCAATCAACTCTTCGGCAGAATAGCATAAAAGCTCTTTTGTGAACACTCGGTCTCTCGTTGTTGTGTGTTTTTGAAGGCATTGAATACCAGCCACGTATCAAGCAATGATCATGGCAAAGATT
>JAKSYS010000835.1:0-19981 GCA_022925895.1 Fragilaria crotonensis | reverse complement strand
TATCATACTTGTATTACAAGCGCCGAGTACGAGTACCAGTACTAGTACCGGAGGTGATCCTTTTGACACTATCAGGCCGATGCTTACAGAAAACAAAAACTTTTCCACGAAAAATCCCGATGTCTTTTTGTCCGTTTCCGACAAATTCCCATGCTTACAGGGTTCATTTTCTGAAGGCCCTTTAAAAAATCTTGAGGTTTATATAAGATCTATAACAATGTATAGAAGTGCTGCCGATGAGCCGTTGAACGACGTTGTGTAGAAACTGTACCAATAGGTTTCACTTGGAGTATCCAAAACCCCGCCAAGTTCTCAGTGTTGCAGAAGTAGATCTTCCTAGATATACGTTGAGCGTTTAACTCCGTATAGTCTATCTCCAGGGGATCAACCGATGTTGAAAAATAGTCGGAAGTTGCTAAACAAACTTCGGTCCTACTTAACAGGATTGTTTCGAGAAAGTGATCTCGTGCGCAATCCTTTACTTTCTACTTTCAGCTTTTGCTTCGTTTCGGCCACATGTCCCTTTACTACGTCTGCCCACGTGGTTCTACTGGCATGGTCCTTACCGCTTACTTCGTCCAGAGGCGACGTGTTGCGAGCAGGCGCGGAATCATGTGCATCGATTCGTCTTTCTTCAACACACTCCTCGATAGATGCATTGGGGTCGCGGCGAAGGGAGTCAACGTGACGGTATCCTAAAATGACATCGCGGAAACGTCGAAACTGGGCTCCTTGGAGCGGCTTCGTAAAAATCGGCCAGCATTTCAAGCGTAGGGCAATGTCGGATGTGGATTCCATTGGCCTCTGTCCTGTCCTTGATCCAGAAGTATCGTATGTTGATGTGCCTTGACTTTTGGCCTGCTGACATGCGTCCGTTCTTCTCTAGTTTCATCGCACTTTCGTTATCCTGTCCCATAATACTCTCTTTCATTTTGTAACCCTGCTTTTCCAGAAACATGTGCACCCAAATGATGTTCGGCAAATAGTCGCTCGCTCCAACCACTTCTGCCTCGGTGGAGCTCCTTGTGTTTAATTTTGCTTTCCCGACTTGCAGATCAAACCTCCTGTTCGAATGACAACAAACCACCTGTGTGGCTTTTCATGTCGGGATGTACCGCATATGATGCGTCAACCCACGATCTGATCTTTGCGACGTCATCGATTCCTATCGTGTACTTGTAGTGTAGAGTCCCATTCAGGTACTCCAGCACGCGCTTTAGTTTCTCCCAGTCGTCCGTCGTACTCCTCGACACGCGCGTACAAAGGTAGATCACTGCCAGTAGTATATCCATGCGTGCTCTGATCGATACGTATAGGAGCTTGGCCACGACACTGTGGAATACCTCAGCAGTCTTTCTGTCTAGGGGCGCGTTGGGGTCGTCCTCAAATAAATCACGTCTCGCCGGAGTGGCAGCCGACCTGCGTATATTCATACCCGATTCTGCGATTGCTTCTTCCAGATAGTCGCGCATGGTTATCTCTGCGGTTCCATTTTGCTTGTACACAATTTTCATGCCGAGAAAAATGTGCTCGCGCCCTCGGGTGACCGTCATCTTTCCGAACCGCTCCTCAATCTGCTCAATTATTTGTGATACCACGTTCGCATCGACGTGGGAAATTTTCATATCGTCCACGTACCATGCTATGGTGCACTGCTTTCCGTTGATGACCTTGTTCGCTATACATGGGTCGTATGGGTTCAGTACGAAACCCATCTTTTGCAGGTGCGAGTAGAAGAGCTTGTACCATAGCAGTGCGGACTGTACGCAACCATAGATCGCTTTGATTAGCCTCACGTAAAGCACCTTGACTCCGTTTTCGATCGTCACAAATGGAATGTATTTTGGATTCATCTCGCAGAGTATGTCCACCGATATTCCCGTGAATTTCATTATCACATAGTCCTTCATGTAGGCCTTTAGGTAGGCGCCTGCTATATCGGATGTCCCAACGTCACGCTGTTCGTGCGCATCGATTCCAACGGAGATCATGAGCGAGTCGGTGGCCACGGTCGGGGAGGCCGTTTCCGATTTGTCATACAGTGATTTCTGCTTTCGTCCGTCAGCGACAGTTCTCCCTTTGAGCTTTCCACACTTTTCTCTTTGATAGTTGGGATTGCGCGAAGGGCTCCTCCTTCTGCTCCTTGGTTAGATTGTTCGGGTCGAGGGGCTCGTACGTTCAAATCCTCGAACTGCGAAAACTCGGTCAGTAAGGCTTCTTCGGCTCTCCGGCCGTGCTTCTTTATTCCTGCATTTGCTGACATTTGCGTCATTGTGTGTCCTCGCACAACGTTGTCGTCGCCAGTCATGATGTGCTTGAAAATGTCGTAGTATAGCAATTGGGTCGGCGGGAAATAGGATTTATTGCTGAAAGGCTCATCCATGGCGGCTCGGAATCGATGCGTGATCCGGTTGGACCTGTCTCGGAGGTCATATTGCACCCGTTGCGCTCCTTGGTTTGTGCTGGTTGCACCTCCGACCAGGGACGATGCTTCATCAATGTCGTCGCCCTCGATTTCCCTGCTTCGTACCCGGCAGCGTCAGGGATGTCCTCAGGCTCCTCGATGTGAGCGTCGATGTCGTCCTCGGCGTCGACGGCGTCCTCGGCTTCGATGTCATCTTCGGGAATGCCATCTTGGCGTCCTTCATCTCCATAGGCACCGTATTGGTAGTCGTCATCATCAGCACCGGATTGGTAGTCGGCGTCATCAGCAGCCCCATAGGATGCGTCGCGATCGTCGTCGGCGTCGGCGCCATGGGCTGCGTCGCGGTCCTCGGCAGCGTCTGCGTCGTATGCTACGTCGTCGTCATGCTGTCGCTGGTGCATGGGCGCTCCTTGGTCCGGGACCGTGAGAACGGGGGGAGGAACATCGTGAGCAGCAGCGTCAGCATGTAGGTCGGCGAGTTCGGAAGCGTCGACGGAGGAGAAATCGCCAGCGGCGAGGGGGGGTCGGTGGGGACACGAGCGGGGCAGACGTAGTCCCGATCGTACTCGTCGTCGGGGACGGGGTGGTCGGGGCGCCATTCGACGACGAGACCGGTCTCTTATTCTTCGAGTTTCGCAAGGGCCTCAACGCGAGCGATGGCCGTGTCAGTCATGGGTAGAGCGGTCCAGCGGTGGCGAGCGACGCGGAAACCAGAGGCAAGGGAGAGAAAAAAATAGTCGCCTTGGGCATTACCGGTGGGGGTAAGGGCAATGGCGCCAAGGGTCCGCGCGCGAATGGTGTTGGACGGTTCGTGGTTGTCGAACAGTTGCACGTACGAGCCAAATTCCAGACGGAGGTGGTTGTAGTCAGGGGGGGGAACACCCGTTACCAAGGAAAGGGGACTGAGAGACTCGGAGATGCCGTGGGGAGCAGGGAACATGTTGAGGCACCGGACGACATCGACAACCATGTGCTCGATCATAATTTTGGGGAGCCGCGTGAAGGGCAAACCGTGCACGCAAGCTCGAAGGCGCTCCTTGACAGTACGTATGGAACGCTCGACCTCCCCGACGTGGCTGTCGGCGGGCACAATATCGACGCGAACGGGGTGAAGGTCGTCCCTGATGCATGCGAATTCGTGATCGCCATGGATCGCGACGATGTTGAAACCTCGTGAGGTATACGTGCGGCAGACGGTAGTCAGCTCGTGCAGGATGGTGGAGCGTGTGCGGTCGGACACGAGACGCACCGTGCGAAAGAAAATGTTGCGGGAGATGGTGTGGAAGAAAATGTGCCCTTGCACAAAGAAAAAATCCACGCACAGGGTGACGTCGCGGTGATGCTCAAGCACGGAGGGGGGTAGAGCCACGGCAGTGAAATTCGGGGCTCGCGGTGCAACACCGGCGCGCGTGGTCTTCCCTTTGAGGGTTGCGATGTCAGGCCCGTAGATCGTGAGCGCACGCTTGGCGTCCAGAGAAGTGACGGGGCAGTTCCGAATACACCCACTGTCGAGGATACGCTGGAATTCGGCCTCGCTGGGGCGGCCGATGGCGCGGTAGAGCGTGCGTGCCATGTCGGCGTTCGCAATGTCGCGCCGACTAAAGTTTCTTCTGTTCCGCCACCGTGGACACCAGAGTATAGGCACCAACGTTATTGCTACTACTCGGAAAATATACGTAAAGCCCGCACTCGTGCTCGACGAACTTCATGGTGGAGCCATCGAGGCGGTGGACGTGCATGGCAGGCTCGGCTATCGTGTCCATCGTAACACGGCACACCTTGCGTACGTCGGCGAGCGAGAGGATATTCGCTATGGACGCCGGATTGAACCACACGGGTCCGAGGTTTGGGAAATCACCCACGAGCGTGGAGTCCTGGAACCCTCCGTTCGTAACCGCCCTGAGAGTACGGTCGCTCGGCCGAATGTTGGTGAGCATGTCGGGGTTCCTGAAAACCGAGATCGTAGATTGCGAGTCAAGCAATATCCACGATGGGTCGATTGCGGTCGTCCCTGCGCCAACATGAGTCCGTACTGCAGGAGGGTGGTTCCGGAGGTGGTGCTGCTCGCCTGTTCGTCCGGACAGTCCGATGCATAGTGTCCAGTGTTGTTGCACCTGTAGCACGTGATCCCTTCGTGCGTCACGCCATTCGTACCTGGCGTGCTCGTGGATCGCTGTGCGAAAGTCATGGCGCTTCCTTCGTTCGCAGCGCTCGCTTGCGCAGGCGTCGTGCTGGACTCGCTGGCGACGGCGCTGTTCCGGGCACGGTACGTGGCGTTCACAGGCGTCCGGTAGTTCACGAGCAAGCTGTAAGCGGACGTGATGTCGGTGGGATACTCATCCTTACCTTTACTGTACTGGTTCGCAAGATCAGCCACTAAGGTTCCGTATCTCGTGGGATCTGAGCCGCGAATGAGAGCGGCGGCCAGGGTGCAGTCACGTGCAATCCTTGCCCTTTCCTCGGCGGTGTACATGGTTCCGTCGTCCTTGGTCTCCGGCGCGAGCTTTGGATTCAGTACCAGCGTTCCGCCGTGGTACTCAATCGTATCGGTGTGGCTCTTCATGGCCTCCAAGTAGCTGTCGGCGCTCTGTCCCTGCTGCTGTCTGCAGTTGAGGAATGCAGCGGTGGCGTCCAGCATGGAGATGTACCCGTTGTGTTTTGCATCGAACTGCATCGTGATCGCCTTGATGTTGTTGAGCAACCATTCGCAGTCGTCTTCTTTCGCACTGGCTGCGTATCCGTCCAGGGACTTCACCTTAGCCTTCATGGCTTCGCTGCACTGGCCCCAGATGACGGCCTGAAGTGCTGCCAGGTTGCCTCGTAGCACTCGTTTGCGCTTCGCGTAGTCACGTATGTCCTCGTTCCAGATTGCGAGGTCAGTCTCGTCTGCGTCTGGTCCAGGTCTCATGGGCTTCTCGAGTGTGGGGAGTTTCATCTCCGTGGCAAATAAGGTTGCAAGGTCCTCGGCATACTTGAGGTTCTTCTTCGCGTACCCTTCGAGGGCTTCTACTGTCTTTGCATACTGTCGCCGGTCGGTCTGCTCGTCATAACACTCGAACACGTTGCCGTTCATCTCGGTTGTCGTTCCTTTAAAACCTGTGGTTCTTGGTGGTCGGTGGCTTCCTCGCCCGCTTTGCTGGCCTCTGCCGCTTCTTCCGCTACGGTTCCGCTGTCCACCGCGTCCCGCTCTGCCTCCGCTTCTGCCTGTCTCTGTGGTCAAACCACTCACGTTCGTATCTCCGGCTGTGCTGTTATTGCTGCTCATTATGGCGTCGTCTGTATTTCCAGGTTGTTCGGGGCCCTCCAGGTGTTTGTTCCGTTGTCGGTGCGTATGTGCACTTGGTCGGGTATGATCTTCGTTACAGTGGCCAGTCGTTCCTTCTCCTCAGTCCAAGATATCCCTGCGGTTGCGGGCTTTCTGACTTTGTTGATAATTCGCACGCGGTCGCCTCTTCTGAATCCGTAGGGCACTTGCGCGTGGCCTTCCTGCCTGCGCCCTTCAGCAGCCCCTAGGATGCGTGCTCCTTTGCCAGTTCTATTCGCCCGTTCTAGCGCAGTTACAATTTCTGCCTCCCTGATCTTGAGTACTCGTAGTTCGGCTATGAGTTCGTCAACCGATCTCTCTTCTTCCATCTAGTTCGAACCTTTCTCGAAACAATGTTGCAGAAGTAGATCTTCCTAGATATACGTTGAGCGTTTAACTCCGTATAGTCTATCTCCAGGGGATCAACCGATGTTGAAAGATAGTCGGAAGTTGCTAAACAAACTTCGGTCCTACTTAACAGGATTGTTTCGAGAAAGTGATCTCGTGCGCAATCCTTTACTTTCTACTTTCAGCTTTTGCTTCGTTTCGGCCACATGTCCCTTTACTACGTCTGCCCACGTGGTTCTACTGGCATGGTCCTTACCGCTTACTTCGTCCAGAGGCGACGTGTTGCGAGCAGGCGCGGAATCATGTGCATCGATTCGTCTTTCTTCAACACTCAGAGAGATCACAATATCCATCAAACAATCCAAATTGGGCGCGCCGTCATCATGTCGAGAGCAGGCAAGCAAGTCGGAACGAATGTCACGAAGAAGCTCATGACTGAGATGCAGGCACTTATTGCATTTGCATGTTACGATTCCCCTACGATTGCACAGGGAGGTGATTCGATGACTGAAAGTACGATGGCCGAGATGATGACTGCACTGTATTTTGGCGGCGATGACCCCGAGATCATCAGCTACCTTGACCAGTTCATCAACGGGCTTCACAGATTCACAGGCTTGTTTGCGAATTCCGAACCTGATGAATTCGGGCAAATTGTTCTCACTATGCCGCCAAAGTTGCATAGGCATGGTGGATTGAATATTTTTGTTGGACCGATGTCCATCACCAAGGAGCTCTTGTCAAAGAAGAACTTCACAAATAATGAGAGGATTGCAGGTCGGACTTTGCTCCGAAAGGCAAAGGATGTGGTGGCGACCTGCAAGAAGATGATGGGACTTGCAACTGCTTTGGGTAGTCCGTATCGTGATGGAACTTTTCCATCAGGTACGAACTGGGACGACTATATCAAGTGGTGTCTTGTGGCAATGCACAACGACTGCGACCGAGAAATGGCGAAACACGTGAATGAGGAATCTGCTGTGACAACAACAACGACGACGACGTTCACAACAGTCGTTCTTACTGGTGCTGGTGAAACAACTGCTAGGGCTGCTACGACGGTGGCGGCAACGACGACACCGATAACTGATTCTGCTGCTGCCGGCGGGACGTCGACACAAGTCGACAACGACAGAGTCGGGGTTATGGTGCGACAAACTTTACCAGCATCCGGTGCTTTTTTCAAAGCCGGCGTGGATTCGTGTTTTCTTGTTTGGACGGCTTTCTCGTCTCTTGGACTCCAGTGAGACTTCTCTCTGTCGTTTAATTCGTTGCCCGATCATGCTGACCAAAGCATGGAGCGCCTTTTTCCTCCGTTCTTCGTCATCGTCTTCTTGCATGAGGTATTCGTCGAATTTTTCGTCTTCGATTTCACCGTTCTCGTCAAAAACAATCATTCTCTGTGAGCGGAACATCTACACCAAAACCACACAGACCCTTCAACATGTCAATAGCAATGACTTTTGAAGCCTTTGCGCCCATGATTGCTTGATAAATGGATTCAAATGTGGTGGAAGGAGGCAGAATATACTTCAACAAACAATGTGCAAAAACATGCCGATCGAACTAACATAAACACTCATCATAGCTGGTAGACAGTAGTCCAGTGTCGACGTTTGTTAGAAGCCGGGTCCTTTCTAAAAATTGTGTCGATGTTTGTTTTCGAGACGAAAACAACCCGGATTCACAAACGTCGACACAGTTTTCGTGTAAACTTTTTAGGACATAAGCATTGAGTTTTTAGAAAAAAGACGTCGAGTTTTGTTCGTGTGTCCTGTTTCGTTTTCTGTAAGCATCGGCCTCATAAACACATTTTCCGACGATGACGCAAAACGCAAAACTAATCCGTGTACGTTACTCCGGAGTCCGGCGTGTGCGCTATGCTGCTATGCTCCAACTTGGCACCAGTAGGTGCTACTGTTACTACCATGGTATTATGATAAAGAATCTCACTTCGTGTCGTTAATGTACTTTGAAACATTAGTCTCGCGTCTTCACGCATGAGGCATGAGGCATGAGCCAACAAAACCTGAAGTTGAGAAGCAGCCCCGAGCCCCGAGTGAAACCTTAACTTACCAAATATAGTCCGTTCGTTGACTACCGGCAGTATTTCATGGTCAACACTTCCGCTACACCTGCTCTGCGTGAAATTTCAAGGATTCTCAAGGTCGTTTCTTGACCAAGATGGAGATGAAGAGCAATCAACCAAATACAAACTGATGTTGTGAAGCTGAGTTTTGTGAATCCTTCATCCATGAGGTTCCATTTGTCAAGGCCTGCAAAAAATGCCACCTTTTCCAATCAAGTTTGCGGCCTCATCCATATGATTAATTGACTTTCCTTGCTTCAATGGAGCTTTCACTGCTAGCCATCCATGGTTGTTCAGACAATTTGTGAAGGATCAGATGAGAAAGCGTCAATTGTAGTAAACGTTTACGTCGGAGACAGATCTGCGAAGGTTGCGAATGCTTCACATCAAAGGAATGAAAATTCGAAGTGACAGTTTAGTTCCAGCCAGAAAAAATTGCTCTCGGTGAGGTGAGGCGAGGTTAAACGTTTCACGTCTCTAAAAATTAGGTGATATATTTCTTAACTTTAAAGACATGCTAAACCATGAATACCTTGGAGTACCGTTGTAGTCCAACAACACTAGTGCAGCTCGCAATGATGAAGAGAGATAGTGCTGTGCACGAACGCAATCTTCCACCCTGTTAAGGGCATGAGCAATCGCGGACTGGCAGTGTTTAGCGTTGAAAGGCGTCTACGACGAGAGACTCCTCCCCTAACCCTCGCGTATCAGTCAAAAAAATCCGGAGCTTGTGGGTGCGCTCATGCGGCGCTTCATCTTTCCTCCGCTATCCTTTTTGTGAACCTTACTTCTTGGTTTTGGTTTTCCGAGTTCCACATCCTCGCTTATTAAAGGCGTGCCATCCCATTTCGGCAAAATAACTCCATCCAGTAACTGCTTTCTAGATCGTGAAGTATTCACCATGGTCTGGGAGTGCGACTTCGGGAGCCCATTGGCCTTGTCCCACTGCTGTAGTTTGCTTTGCGTGGAATACGACTGCTCCATAAGCTCCTGTAGCCTTTTCATCATTTTTTCGGGATCTAGATTCTCTGGAACCGTCGCAGAAACGTCGCCAACTCCAAGTCCAGCGTGGGAACGGTACGAGGCAGAGGTGGAACCGGCGTAGAACGAACCAGTACTACCACGTCGTTGCATGCGCCCGACCCTGCGAGGAGTACCTTCGGGATTTTCCATTTGCATGAAACTGGTGGTCCCATACTCTGCCTCTTGAAAGACGTCTTGATACGCTCCATTACCACTAGAATAGTATTCGTCATTGCCACTACTCGATGAGGCAGCGAAGCTCGAAGATTCGTAGTTCAAATGCATTGTCGGCAGACTACCTCGCCTCTGAGCACGCCGACGACCACCTGGAGGATTATCGGAAGGAACGGCATCGTCAACTGGAACGGCTGCAAGCTTTGGTGGTGGCTCCTCCTCATGTTGTTGTTGTTCGAACATTGTCTTATGCTCAATGATAGGAGTTGGCTCGTACGGATCCTCGTAGTGGAGGTGCATGGTGGGAAGACTGCCTCGGCGTGGAACTCTCCTACGTTTGCCACCTGCTGACAATGTTGCTTCACCCGAGGGTTCCTCATTGTTGATTCCTGCCATAGAGAAAGGGTTTACAGGATTGGTGTTCTCGCCCCCGTTTTCATCCATATTTGAGTCGCTGGTGTCAAATTTGTGGACGAAGTCATCGAGTTTCTGAGAACTGGACTGAAGATTAAAGGACAGGGCTCCGGCAGGGAGAAGATTCGGGTCGCTCGTCAAGTCAAATAGTCCGAGAGGTTCAATCCCTCCAAGAGAATTAAATGAATGGTGACCAGCAAGAGTCAAACCTAGTTCTCGTGCTTCCGTCTGCGTCAAAGAGAGGCTTTGCATCCCAGCCACGTTTTCACTCCCCAACATCTCCTGAACAAAACTATCATCATTTGATTTTAGAAAGTCGTGATCATTTGTCGACGCCTCCAGAGCTGAAAGAAGCTGGTCCACGTCATCGGTTGAAACTTGGAAGTTTTCGTCGTTCAGAGAGCTCAAGCTGTTGCCCAAGCTGCTACCGGGCGATTTCGAGAATTGACTCGTTTGCGCGAAAGGGTTATTAACTCCGAATCCAGTCGACATTAAACGATGTGTCTGTGTTTTCGTCTTGTCTGGTAAAAGGACCGGGTACTTGTATTTATACTTGTTTGCAACCAGAATACCCAAGCGCACTCTTTGATTCGTCGCTTCTCCGACACTGTTGGTGGTTGCCCTCTCACTTGCCGCTTGCCGCTACTCGGACTACTCGAGGAAAACGTAGTAGTCCTTGTACGAGCATGTACGTAACTGGGTTTGCTAGTGTTCTTTTGGAAGTGGCAATCTTTACAAGGGACTATGAAATACTCGTGAATCCGGAGAATATGGCATGGGACATCGGACAATTCGACTTCATACGACGGACGCTATGACATACATGTACATTATGGACGAACGATGCGCACTATGAAATACTTAGCTAAATGCAAATGTGATATGTGGTACTAGTACTTGTACCAGGTACAAGTATCGTATTTGGAGTGTATGCATATGATCATTCTGATGACTACCAGGGACCTTGTACTGTCAATGGTACTGGTATCGTACCAGTAGCAAAACAAAATTCCTCATCATCTCATCATCCAAATATCACAGGGTCCAGATGCACAGTTCACCTTGTAATAAAATCGTGTAGAATTTACTCCGATGTGCGTCCATGTGTTCCAGAACCCCGAAAAACACCTCTACTCCAGAGTACAAATAGTGGAGTAATTACGACCGTACTAGCGGAGTATTCGACAATGGACTGACAACTACAAGTAGTATGTAGGACGTAGAGTACCAGGTACCTACTCTAGTAGAAATACAGTGGCAGAGTCCATCCCATTTCCAATGAAGATCACTGACCGGAATTTTAGAATTGGCGTATCTCGTCTACGCAATCAATGAAATCAGACTCTGCAGCATTGATTAGTACTCGGAGTATTGTTCTTCGTCGCCAAGACGCACTCCGGAAGCTCAAAACCAAGTCGCTCAAATCGGGAACAAGTTGCTGCATTTCCAGATGTCGTATGGCCGAAGGTTGTCGTCATCGGAAAAACTATTTAACACGCCTAACCATAAAAGGCTCCTTTGAAAAATCCGAACTTTTGTCCATATGTACTCGAGACACCACGGATAAGTGACTACGACTAAAAACGACGTCCGACGCCGTAGTGTGGATTCGTGATTGATCGGCCCATGCGTCTGACTGGACATCGAATGCAAGGCTCAGAGCTCAGAGCACAGAGCAGGTCTCAGATTTCAGGAATGTGAAATGTGAACTTCGCGTCTTAGGACGTCGTCGTCGCACCAAGGTTTATGGTTGAGCTGCATTCTTGATTAACTTCACTACTTCTTCAAGCTCCTTTTCTTATTGTAGATCAGAGCCCTGAAAAAAGATAACAACTGTCAACATCACGGCACATGGCACATGGCAGACACCAAACATGTGAATAGCATCGAAACCGGGTGTAAGCATTAATGAGATACTCTGTATAACCATAGTGAGAAGACAAAAACAAACATGCAGCCAAGAAATTGTCCTTTTCCAATCAAAATGAATCAAATAGTAATGCAGAATTTTCCTGGAGGGTTATTGATGAATCCGTGCTTAACAAACTTTGTAAACCTGGAGGTACTGCACTATCAAGTGACACTGTCATACATATAACTTGATTGGAGGGAGAAAAAACTGGCAACCATTAAGTACATCAATCTTTGTTGCAAATTGATATAGTATGATGGTTTGTTAGAGCACTAATATTAATAGATCATAAGAATTATTGTATTAATAGGTCTGAACATTCCAACACTCATGGGAGATGGAATGCATCCTTGGTTGAGCTCATTGAGGGTGACATATTGCTTAAAGAAGTCAACACAGAGTTTGCTGTGTACGTCCTGCAAAGTATTTCAAGAGTCAAATATGTTACTAGAAGAGAAAATTTAGCCGTACAAATGTTTGTAGAGAAAACACTTTTGTCTCCAGCACAACATCACCAGGCTATAATCAGGATTATATAGAAGGCAGTCTCTTAGTGCCCTTCTTGCAACAATCATTTTTCCAAAAATTATGAAAGTGCTCAATATCTACATTTTTGAATGCAGACATGGTGCCTGTCAGCTAACAAATCCATGTGTATCCAAATTCCCGATGAAGGCACACTGTATCAGTCCTTTTGTGATGCAAGAATAAGTATAATGCTGACATGAATGAACATTGTAAGCATATGTTGAAGTTGTGATCTAGTGAATAGGAGTTATGATTGCCAGCACTGTCTACATTTATCCTCAAAGCAGGGGCTTTTCTTTACAATCTATCATATCATAACAACAATTTAATGAATGGAGTCAGATTATGTTCATGATTGCCTGGGAGATCCGCAGGGACCAACAACGCCAAATACTGTTCCCTAATGTTCTCATTGTTGGTGTCATCAGAAATCACAACAATGGCATTCTGTTAGCAACTCCTCACATTCTGTTAGCAACTCCTCAAAGAATGCTGTTTTCAGTGGTTTGGCATTCTTCCTTCCATATCAACGTATCGGAATGCCATTGACGATGTCTACAAGAACAAAAAGAGTCCAAATAGAAAACATGCAGATAGGGTGTGAAATGAGGACTTTGTTGAGTCATTGCTTAACCATCTCAATCTCCATGTGTGGAGCAGCAGAGGGAGGAACAAGAGAAACAACCAATTGGAACAATTTATCCCAGATTCAGAATGTTGCCACATTCCCAAAGCGTTCTAGAAATTGTTGTGCTATTTGTATCATCCGTTGCAGCTGCCATGATGGCATTGCATTTGCCAAGAACTCCTGTATTTCTGTACCCGTTTTATCTCGAGGTCGTTGACAAGCGCTTGATTCCAAAATCGAGAACTTTTCGTCTCCACCTGTGACTGTCTTCATTGTCATTCGACCTGGTTTGCACGCAAAAAGGACATATCTTGTTGCTTATAAACTTTCTCTAGATTCTAATTTTGTGGGTAACAATCGTCTTGTCCCCTTCCACCACGCCGCATCCGGTGTGTTGCGTAAATCCAGAATCAAGCTCATTAGTTGCGGGGTCAATGTATCCAACAAACACCGCCGAGTACTTTTCAGGGATTATATGAATACCAGCATTGTTGAAGTGAGTGTGACCCCCCTTCTTGGCCGTCTCGCAGTACGCGATCATCGTTGCCACGCGGTCACCCTTGACGTGCTGGGAGCCATCACACCGTCCATCGCAGTGTGCATCGTATCGACTAGGATTGTCCACTTTACCTGGATAATGCAACAAAAACATTTGCTCGGCGTCTTCCGCCTTCACCTGAAGGCGCAAAACATCAGCAGCGTAGGCGTACATTCTGTGGGCCAAAGTTGTAATCTTGTTTGAGCGCTCCTCAAAGGGAATATCGACGCCTCCCTTTCTTGCAAAAAGGCCATTGGTACCGTCAGCGTCGGCAAGGGTGACAGCTGCCTGGACCCCATCACACTCTTCTTGTGTTATGAAATTTCGGATGTAAGTTATTTTGCTTGCTGGTCGATCAAAAAGAACCTCAACGTTGTGCACGGTGCCGTCGTGACTCCAAGTCTTGTTTTCAATGCTAGTCGCCATGGTGACGTTTGGATCAACGCAAGAATAAGTACCAAGCTTCGATCCCATTTCGAATCGAAGATTCTGTTGAAATGAGATTTCATCCTTCTTCGCCTCAACAGCAGCGTGTACAGATGAATTAACACACTCGAGCAGAGCATTCATGGAAGCCTCAGGGTTCGAAGCACTGAAACTGTTGACAGCTTGGTCCTTACATACCTGCAAGACAGCCCGAGCTTGGTCTCGCGCCTTGCTCACGTTGTCAGTATGCACGATCTCCTGCAAGCCTTCCTTCAAAACGATCACTGCAAACAAACGCACGGCATTCGTTAGGCGCGACGCAAGCTAAGCATGACATCCAAAATGACCGTTTCGCCCTAGACTCACTTACATTGTTCGTCGTTGTCATTCACTTGAAAGTAACCCTTCCTGCAAGTATCGTCTGGTCCTTTGCACTTTCCAAGCTTTTTATTGGGAATTTCATGGACCTCGAACTCGTGTGTAACATAAGAGTTGATCTGACTCTCTGCACCGTGAAAGATGCCTTCGTCGCTGTTGAGAACTAATTCATCGTTTTTCCAGCGATTGATCCAGAAAATTTCAACCTTGAAGCCAGCTTCATTGATGATACGAATATCTCTTGATTGTGGGTTCATGGAAACCACGAGGAGGGGAGCGAGCAGCATCACTAAGCGCTTCATCATGATGGTGCGTCGTCTTACAAAAACGGTGAGAGTTGGTAAATGAAGAAAATGCCAAGAACGGACACGGCTAAAATGCGAACCTTTCCAAGAGTGGTTTGTTTTCCAGCGAGACAAGTGCCGGGCAGTGCAGTATTTTTTTTTACTTTGAGTATTATCGATTATCGTACTGGAATATTGTACTGGAGTAATAGATTACATCTGAAATACTGTAGTACAGAAATCCAAAACTACAGGTGTAGGCTACCTTGTATGATAAAGTACCGCCCTTGTTGGCTGTGTACCGGTACCAGGTACTGTTCACAGTTCACAGGGTGCTGTACACTGTACACTCTACCGTACTTCAAATACGTGTACGTTATAGTACCTTTGAGTCTGTAGAACCGACGTGCGAAGTCGACCGATGTCGGGATCGCGAGCTCTTCTCCGAGCTTCTGAGCACCACACCGCAAACAACCCTCCAGAAAATCACACGAAACCAAACAACCCTACTCCACCCAACCGCATTCGTTCTGCAGACGGACCTGAATCGTTCATTTTGAATTTTGACTATGGCAGCTGTGAAACGCGACGACGTGAAACAAAAGTGGGAAGAGACAGAGTTTCCTTTGGTGTGTGAGACTTGCTTGGGAGACAATGCCTACGTTCGAATGACGAAGGAGGCGCATGGGAAAAAGTGTAAGATTTGTGACACACCATTCACCGTGTTTGCTTGGCAAGCTGGCACCAAGGGGCGCTTGAAAAAGGTAGAAATCTGCCGCTCCTGTGCGCAGGCGAAAAACGTGTGTCAGGTATGCATTTACGATCTGCATTACGGTTTGCCTGTCAAAGTTCGTGACCAAATTCTCAAGGAATCGGGCTCGGCCGGTGCTGCCGTGGCCATACCTCAATCCCAAGCCAATCGCGCGTGGTATTCTGCACAGCAAGAGAGAATTCTAGCTCAGGGGGAGAACATGGTAGGGGACGCTAATGCTCTCGCGCATGCGCAACTGTCATCAATCGCTAGAATGGAACCTCGTTACGAGCGCAACCTCGCGAAACTCTGCTCGTTCTTTGCCAGGGGAGAATGTAACCGTGGGGCAGACTGCCCTTTCCGGCATGAAATGCCCAGGGATCGAAACGATCCGCTATCGAAACAGAATACGAAAGACAGATTTCACGGTGGTAATGATCCTGCTGCCGCCAAATTGTGGGCAAGGTTGAAGGCCAAGGAGGCGGAAGAACAAAAGAAGAATGCTAGCCAGGAGAGTGGCCACGACGACGGACACGAGCAAGCTAAGGCGACCCTATATCTGAGGTTTCAGGGTGATGCCCCCTATCCACAATTGACTGAGGAAGCGATCCGTGACCAATTCTATGGTTTTGGAGAAATCGTGTCGTTGCGTATCCAGCCAGACAAGGGGCAAGCATTCTTGGAATACACACAACCTGAGGCTGCCGAGCTAGCGATCGCATCGATGAATCGAAAATTACTATTGGGTCGAATGATCTTCGCTGCATGGGCGCGCGCACCCAAGCGAGGGAATACAGGGATAGCTTCGAGACAGATATCTGAAGAACCAAGTTCGGACGCTCCGGTTGGATCGATACAGACAGCATCTGTCATTCCGCCTGCGCCGGGTGGAAATTCCAAAGTTCGTTTGCCAAAAGGATTGATTCCAGTCAAACCTCCTCCTGAAGTGGCAGCGATTGCGGCTGCACGACGGACAGGACTGGCTGCAGCTCCTCGTCCCGGCGGTGGTGCCATTCGCGGGGTGGGTTCTGCAGCTGCTAAAAAGACGATTGGGTCGAACCAACCCTACTATCCAAGTGCCGATGCCGGAAGGCTGGGCTCCAGGGCCAACAATACTCAATAGAATGTTTTGACGTGGGCCACCCTTGTGTCCCAGCTCTTTCTGTCGGAGCTAAGGGAGTAGCCTGCTTTTGCAAGTGAGATGTTGGCCTTAAGACTTGCATCAAACGTCCACTTTTCTCGGGAGACAGTGTCAGTGGCAAGAGTCCAGGAACCAGTATTCTGGTGGTCGTAAACAATCGTTGATGGTTGGTGCACTGTTATCTAGTAAACACTCAATAATACGCGCGTTGTCGTACATCAGATACAATGCCCGGAAAGATGTAACATAATGGCATTCCTTCTGTCGCACTAGATCATCTTCCCACTTCTGGTGAGAATGTAGCTGTTAACAATCAGCCTGCTCAGAATGATATCCATTGTATGTAGTAGATACCTCAACTGGAGGTGTTTAGTAGCCAACTATACTATACATAAATGACCCTGCAGAATAATGCAATGCTTCCAGAGGAACTTGAGAGATTAATCTCAAAGTCATTGCCAAAAATGAAAACTGTGTTGATGGATGCTTGGAAGATGCCACAATGAAGCAACAGGGCAAGAGTGTGATTCTAGAAGAATTACCAGAAGGTGATGCAATTTCCATTTTTGCGTCTTCAGGAAGAAACGTCCTGGGTCATCTATTTGGTGGAGTCAAGAGGCAAGACCCTACAATGTACCTGGTACCGTAGCAACCGTGAGGTCTGACCGTAGAGCGTTTGATAGAGAGCACCATCAAGATGACAAAACGACAAGATGGACCCAAATCATTACATTTTTCAATGACCCGATTGTTGACAGTATACTCGTCTGGATTATGTCCAAGTACCGGTACTCGTACAAGTACCGTATGCCAGTTTCACATTTGCTACCTTGAATTCTTTTATGTTCATTTGCATCTTCACATAGATCATCACCGACGCAAGGTGAATAGATTTGCGCCATTCGTTACTGTGCGATCGAGGAACTTGGACATCAAGCGTCTTGAAACAGGTTCATCAGTATCAAATCGAGTGTCAGAGGATCAAGATGGGCACAATCGAATGTTTGCAGTCGTTGTATAAAGACCACTGCATTTATCTTGTTCCGATGTCAGGATGGTTCATGTTTTCTGCATTGCTGAGCGCATACAACAAATTTGTATTCGGATCAGAGCACATGAGTTTTCCTTGCCCTCTTTTGTTGACATCAATGCACTTCTTTGTGCAATGGATATTCAGCTGGTCGATAAGCACTCTTTTTCCATCTTTCTTTGGTGGGGACATGATAACGGAAATGTCTTGGAGCCAATACTTGGCGGTGTCAATTCCATGTGGACTGGTTACGTCAGGTGATGTCGGAATGAGCAACCTATCGCTCGTCAGAATATCCATCACCTTTTACACCATGGTCAAGGCCTCAACTCCTGTTTTTGTTTTGGCTTGGGCGTATATGTTCGGTATCGAACGCATAACTTGGCCGTTGCTCACAGTCGTTGCCATCATTGCGGCTGGAGAATTCTTAACTGTCATTGGTGAAACAAAGTTCGATATCATAGGCTTTCTTCTGTGTCTCGCGGCTTCCTGTTTGAGCGGCGCAAGATGGACGCTGGTACAACTCAAGATACGGAGTCTTGACCCGCCGCTTAAAACCACCATCGCGACGATGCGAGTCTTGTCACCAAGCATGTTCATCAGCATGCTTGTTTTGTCCATTATTGTTGAGCAACCATGGACCATGTTCGGAGAGGGCTTGATTGATGACCCTGCAGATGTTTTCCATACCATCGGCTTGGGGTTGCTCGGTGCAGTATTTGCGATCGCCATGGTCCTCTGCGAATTTTCTCTCATTATGAAGGCAAGCGCCATCATTCTCATGATTGGAGGAGTGATAAAGGAAATGATTACGATCATATTGGGGTAAGTGCACCGGTGACTGAAAACGTTGGCCTGTACGACAAAACTCAAACTGTATTACCGGCACCAGAGTGACCATGTTCAACGATCCTCTCAATACAATCAATGTGTGGGGATGTATTACTGTTGTCATTGGGGTTGTCATGTATAAGATTCAATATCACTTTATCAAAGTGGTGCCGGAGCAAGCAAGGGTCGAAGGAGATGGTGAACCATCGCCCAAGAGGTACGGCGTACTAAAATACAGACAAATCAAAGATCACTTCAGCGATGACGAAGGTGAATTGATGGACCGTGACGTCCACGATCTGGAAGAATTTCTCGACGAAGACGACGATACCAAGGCTCTGTCTGAGGTAGAGTTACCTGTCCCTCATAGGCGAACGTATTCCAGCAATTCAAGTGCGGGTGATGATTCGGTGTGATCTACAAACGCGTTGTAAACTCGCGTGCGACTTGAATTTCAATATCAACACTGTACTGTGCTACGCAACAACTTCTATTTGCAACTATGGTCTCGGTCTCAGTACGTTGGAACAAACGTCATTCGTTCAATGATTTTCTCGACGACATCCTTTGGTCGCATGGACTGAGTAAAGCAATCAGCAAGATCTCCCGTATCATCATGGAAGTAGACAACAATAGAGTGGTCCACAAGATAGTCCCCATCTTCAGTTTCATCAGCTTTGCTAACGTAGACTCTGTACTTCTTGGCCATTTGTTGTACCTGTTCCGGGCTTCCTGTCAAGAAAACGTACGAAGGATGGAAATCCTTTCCGTACTCACGCAAGGCCTTCAGCGAGTCTCGAGCGGGGTCTACGCTCACAAAAATGGGCTGAATCTTTTCTGCCAGCTTTGGTCGCTCCTTCAGGAGCGTATCCATAACTTTGCCGACTTTCACCATCTCGGATGGACAAATGTCTGGGCATCTCGCAAACCCAAAGTAAAGCAGTAACCATTTGCCTTCGAAATTCTTATTGGTGACGAGATTTCCATCCAAATCAATCAAGGACCATGGGCCTCCAATTGCGGGTTTACCAGCTTTGAGTGGAGAAGGATAATAGTGGTGAGAGAACGCGTTGCTATGGAAGAATGATCACCCCCTCTCCCTTTCTTGGCTAGGATCGCGGCAACAAGTTGAAAGGAGGTACAACTCACCACCTCCAAACGCATCCTCCTCTGGGAACCAACCGTATTTGGTTAGTTTCCACTTTCTTCTAGCCAAAAACTCAGGGTTGGGAGACCATCCTTCGTCCTCTCCGCCATCTCGGTACGTACTTGATACAACTTTTCCCATGGCTCGTTCCAATCGTCTCTCACGTTCCACCTGATAGTACCCCACAGCTGACGCCGAGGCCACCGCCACCAAACCCAACGCCGCCCACGAGACGGGGCCTCTGTTGCGAGACAGTTCTTCAGCGGGCGTGCTGCCGGGCATGCGACCAGTTCCAGCGGTCGTTTTGGCGTACTTCGGATCAACCGGTCTGGAGGGAGCTGGCTGTTGGGGCTTGTCAGACAGGAATCTCCTAGACGTTGCGCGGGAGAGTGTATTCCTGCGACAACATGATGCATGACTGCTTCGGAAAAGGACGAGAGTCGAGGCTCGTTGAGTGGACATCATCATGGCAAAGTTCAGGCGTCGTTCATTCTTATGACATGTGGGATACGAGAGGAACTCATCGTACTCCTACCGGTAGTACTGTGGTTCCTGTACCTGGTACTGGCGTACTGGTATTTGTCCCTTTTGTGCACATAGACGAGGTCTG
>JAKSYS010000082.1:0-132863 GCA_022925895.1 Fragilaria crotonensis | reverse complement strand
TTTTACGTAGAAAAGACAGCCTCGTAAGCAAATTTAATCTCCCAGTAAGCAAATTTTGTAAGCAAATTTCTTACAATAGATTTGCTTATGGTAAGCAAATTCCGTCAGCAATTTCATTCCGTAAGCAATTTTTTTCGCTGTAAGCAAATTTTCTTACGGACGTCAGCCGTGTCACCACCACGCCGGCACATCCAATTTTGCGCCAGCCAGACATAGATCGGAACTTGTTTCCCTCCCGGCGGGCGCGCATACTTCCTTTATTCAGGACTTCGCCCGTATTGCCGGACCTTCCGGAACCTCCAGCAACTGTACTTGTACCATTTTACAGTATACTGGAGTACTAGGCTAAGAGGTACTGGTACGTGTCCCTCAGAACTCTGCAACGTCCACAACGTCCGTACTGCCACCGTTGAAGACCAGGGCCTCTCGCGCCGCACAGGCTCTACCTGGTGAGCAACATGTTGTCACAGGCGAAACTGAAGGATACGATCACCATGTTGCGGCACTCCGTCAACTTTGCTCGGCGCTCGGCCTTACGTGTGCGAATCCCTCAGACTCAGCAGAAAGTGCGGTGCTTCGGATCACGTCGCGATAAATGGATTGATACAGAGATCGATCCCCCAGATGATTTGCCTGTAAGAGACAAGAAAGACTTGTCAGCGATGGTGTCCCCGGATTTTATGGAGCTCTACCAATACAATCCTCAGGCGTACCTTGATCAGCTCGGTGGTGATGATCAAGAAGATAAAGATGTGCGCCGTAAAAAAGTTCTTGACGACTTAGCCTTGCGAACAGGCCGCGGATGGACCGATCCCTGGGCGATCACTGAAGAGAATTGGTCATCCAAATTGCAATACGACGACCTTCCTGACTGGACGCCTGACAGTGCCTCCAAGCTCAGTCGTGAGCGTTTGAAAATACTCGAAGGCGGGGTTCCAACCCTTGATGAGCTGGCGAAGCTCCCCCTCCCGCCGCCCCCACCCCCTCATCCAAGTGTAAGTTCCGAAAAGGCAAAAGAATATGCTGCTCACAGGAGGCAGTTACAATACAAATACATTCTTGGTCGAGTCGCGACCTTGGCGAAGGGAAGAGTTGCAGGCATTGAGAAACTTGAAACCTGGGAAGAGAAGCAGGATGCTGTGGACGAGTTGTTCGAAAGTATCGAATTCACCCTGAAGGAAAAGGAAGTAATTTTGGGTCGCCATCCCAGTTTCCCGATGTGGGTCGAAAAAGCTATTGAAGAGTATCTTGAAAGTGTGCAACGTCCAGACTTGGAGGATGATGTTATCGAAAAGACTGAAGAGGAGATGGATGAAGAGGCACTACCTATCTTCATGGACCTTTTTGACCCGGATGACATGGAAGGGGACTCGGCGCCAACCGTTCCTAAAATTCTACACCCACTGCAGCCCCATCCGAAGGATGGCGACGGTCGAATGGTAGAAGAATGGGAGATCGCTGCTCATGATCAGGCTAAGAGAATTATGCTCCGACAGTCGACGCGACAGGTTGCAAAAATTCTTTGCCAAAACGCAACATCCCGAGTGTACGTCAATGGTGATAAAGGCGTTGGAAAGACTGCTGCTCTCCTCTCGATTGTCGCTGCTGCTCGCAAGTCAGGCCATATCGTGCTATTCGTGCCGGATGGGGACCGGCTAAGAAAACACGGACACTACATCGAACCGAGTTCAAGTCATGACGGGTTGTTTGATCTTCCAGTTCTATCTCAAGAGCTGTGTTTGAATCTATTGGAGAGTCACGGACGTGACCTCCAAGGAATGAACGCCTCGATTGAAGTGAAAGAGAAATACTCAAGTGCTGATCTCATAAGAAGAATGCCAGAGGCACTCAAAGACGAATTATCGCTAGAGGGTTTGCTTCAGTATGGGAAGGATGAGGTTGTTCTTGCTCCGATGTGCTACTCGATTGTTGTTGAAACGCTGATGGGGCAGAGTGACAAGTCATTTTTAGCTGTCCTTGATGAATTCAACTGCTACTACGACTACGGCCACTACTTCCATATGGACTACGATAAAGATGCCAAGAAATCGATCCCGCTTGACCGAATTACACTCTTCAAGCCATTCCTCGATGCCATGGGTCTCGACTCGGACCCAGAAATGACCAACAAGAATCCTCCCACCATCAAACGAGGAGGGATTGTTGTCGGCATATCAGAGAACAGAGCGGTTGCACGCAGATTTACTGATGGTCTCACTGCATCTGCCTTGGAGGCGTCAAAGGATACTGAAAGTGAGTTTCCATTGCATGTCGTGACTGTTCCAAGATATTCCCATCTCGAGGTTGACCACATTTTGTCCAACTTTGATACAATTGGGGTTGGACGACTGCGCTTTGATCGAGGAGACACTGTGATTGATGAACAGGAAACATCGTACGTACGCATGTTGTCTGGATCGAACGGCCAGCTGCTCCTGGATGCGTGCATGGGTTAATAAGAGATAGAACGATGCTGTTCTGTGATAACTATCAGGTTTTCAAGTTCCTGCGCGGCTCGGCCTTCCGATCCTGCATACTGTAGTTTACCCCAATTACGTCGTAGACCACCAGGTTTCATTCTCCATTTTCCTAATCGCGGCTTGTCCTTCAGATACTTGTACCTTTGACTTGGAGTACCTGGTACCATACTTGTGTGCACTATGCACACTCCGAGTACTTTTGGTGGTCGTACAGCATGCATACATTACACAAAAACACCAGAAAACCCGGCTTTTCACTATATTGTGCGGTCAAGAATTTTTGACACCGTGTGTGACGTTTGTCTGCCTGTCTCCTCCATCGACCTTTCGTCGACAGAAAACATGCTCGACAAATCGTTTCTTCGATCTCGACTCCCATCACTCTGCATTGTGCATCATCGTGCACTGTTCCACATTCGCTATCGCCAGAACTTCCATAAAAGGATGCAGCTTCTCTCGGGCATCGTCGCTGCCCTTGGTGTGCAAGGCGCTCTAGCCTTCACTTTGACCAATAATATGGCAGGCTCGGCATTGACGAGACGCTACGGCACGCTGGACGGTAAGACGATCGATGGCGACTTCACCCCAGTGAACAACATGGTATTGATCAAGCTCGACGCCAAGGAATCAGAAACATCTGGAGGTTTGCTACTGGCGAGTAAAGTTAAAGTGAAGAAGAATGAGGGCACAATTGTTTCGACGGGCCCAGGAAAAATCAACCAGGAATCTGGAGTCAAGTTTGACATGCCGGTGTCTCCAGGCGAAAAGGCTATATACGGACAGTACTCAGGAACACAGTTGAATCTCAATGGAGATGCGCATGTCTTGATTCAGGATGCGGATATTCTTGTCAAGTACACTGGCGACAAGCTAAATTTGGCAACGGCACAGATGCTGAGGGATAATGTTTTGGTGAAAATTGAGAAAAAGGAAGACGAATCTACCGGCGGCATTCTTCTGGCCAAGAGTAGTACCGGTAAGGCCAAGCCAACTATTGGAGAGGTCATCAAGGTTGTCCCGGTCGGTATGCCACAAATGGAAAACTCATGGAAATGGATGTCAAGGAAGGTGATATGATCCGGTTTCGTGACTTCACGGGGAACACGGTTGAGATTGATGGTGAAGATTACTCTGTCGTGAGGATGAATGATATCCTTGCTAAATTCTAGATTACTGGAGCGCACCGATAATAGTAGTCGTTGAGAAATCGTTGCGAAAGGAAAAGTCTACCCACGGCTTGCAAGTTTCAGGTTTCTGACAGTTTCGACAGTTCCTGGTACAAGTAGCACGATGTACTGGACACTCTATATCGCTTCGAGCCAGTGCTTGCAAAGTGCAAAGGAGCAGAGCTCCAGTACTATTATACTTGTAGCGGTAGTACAGGGTACTTGTAACTTTTACGTTCTCTACAGTTATTCTCTGTCGTGCTACAGTACAAGTAAAAGTACTATACTCTGTACTCGAGTACACTGTAATATATATGCTTTGCAAGTGAAATTGGAGGATGATCGAATGTCCAAGAGATTCATGAAATGCTGAAAACGGACGTGCAGCCTACCGATCCGATAGGGATGACTTCTCGATTTCGTACTTGACAGAAATCGACACAATCACAATTGAGTTGACTGAGTTGCTTGCCTCGCAGCAACGGAGAATCATGACCGAGACGGAATCAAAGATTGAGGATGACATGTCACCTGACGAGCGCTTGCAATGGCTGAGAGATCGTGGAGTCCTAATTGAGACCTCAGAAGAACGACGCAACAAAGAGCTTACACAAATCATGAACGAGAAAGATGAGGATGTGAAAGAGTCGGTCACTTTCGTTTATGTGCCTCATGATACGTCAAAACCACTCTCACAACTCAGCTTTGACTGCCCCATCAAGATCAGTGGCACGGACTACCTTATGGAACACCTTAAGCCAGTCTTTAAAGGCATGGGTAGCGACAAGAAAATTGATCTCGAACTCTTGCGTGAGCATGCGTCTCAGACCCTTGGATCTTCAGATGCGCCATCACCTTCGGAGGACACCCTTCAGAAAGTTGCTTCAGAAGGAAGCGTAGAAAAGTTCCCGCTGGTTCATGCAACAGAGGCAAACAACTTTACGGGAGTCAACATTTACTTGGATGAAGCGGGCATGCTAAAGCGACTCCCCCTGAATTCGAGGGCCACTGACTTTTGCGCACGAGCTGGATACAACCCGCCTCCGCAATTTTATGGCGATGTGTTCCTAGGTCGTGTCAAAGCTCGGCCATACCACCGAAACGTTTCGTTTACCTTGGGTGAAGATAATGCCAAGGACGCGAAATGGTTGGTACAGGCAACGATGGACAATCTGGCGCATCAAACGGCATTGAACAAATTGACGGGACGGAATGAGACTCAGGCTGCTATTGTTGGAACCGATGGGACTGAAAAGGATGAAGATGGATACACATGGACGCAGACCGAGGAGGAGCTGGAAGTAGTCGTTCCTCTACCAGCCTCAGTTTCGTCCAAAGATATGAACGTGAGGTTCTTGCCACAAAACATGCTGGTCAAATGCCAAAAGGAGCCGCTTCTGTCGTTGGAGCTTTTTGAGCATGTGGATCCCGACGGGTGTACGTGGACCATTGATCGTAAGGGTGATGAAGTCAAATTGGTGGTTACGTTGGAAAAGGTGGAACAAGCTTTGTGGCCTAGAATCAGAGACTAAGATATAATTCCAATCGTCTCAACGTTGCGTCGTGCATTAAATGTATTTATCAATGCACAACTCTTGATTACACGGTTTCAAAAAATGATCATGCCAGTCTTGTTCACTATACGGCAGAGACAGTGACCTTGTGCTTCTGCTCGTAGTCGCCCTGGAAGAACTCTTTCCTGGCAGCCATCATGAGTGCGGAAATACCGTCCGAAGCGCCCGGTCCTCGTTGATCCATCAAATTGATGGTACTGCAGGAAAATCGAATCCCCCCGGCAGAGTCCTTTAAACCGAGACGCAGGGCCGAGTCGTGGTAGTACTGCGCAGTCGAGTTTGACATGCCTCGCGAGCCATTGCTTGTAGATCCACCTCGACGATTGAAGGAAGCGCGAAGTCCCGAAAACTCCAACCGTGCTTCTTCCGGAAGACCGCGACAGCTTCCAAAATGATCAAACTTCATGTTCGAGACAGAGTGGTAAATGGCAGAGACTGATGGTGGGTAACACACGGCTCGCTTAACTCGAGCTTTGGGAGGGAGCTTGGCGCAATGGATGCAACGGATACCGACTTGACCAACGCCAACGCGAGTTTTGCGTCCTGGAGATGGAGCGGAAATATCGTCATTCGTAGCGACAAACACCTCTACGTTGCGACGAACAAAACAATGTAAGGGATTGAGATATTGGCGATCAGCTTCTGTTCCGAGGGGAACTCCTGGTGGATTCTCCACAGTGATTCGAGGTCCAACTAAGCGAGACTGTGAGTCCGGATGTGCCTGCGCCGACACTGGATGGTCTCTGAAGTGAAAGCCATGAGTCACATGATGAAAAGCAGCCATCGACGCATGATAGCCTGGAATAGCGGCGAAGGCTGGCATTGTGTTTGACCGACTGTAGATCATTGAAATCTGGCCTCCAGCGTTTCGGCTCAACGCATTGGGAACAAAGCGGTTCTCGTAAGTGATCGCAGTTTGAGGCGGCAGCGTAAATGATTGCGCTGTTCCTTGACCACTCATGAAAATGCCTCCAGATCTATCCTCCAGACCCATGCGACGTGCTGAGTCGTGGTAATATTGAGCAGTAGAGGAGGACGAGCCACTAGTCGATCGTCGCTCACCTCCACGCTTCCCCTCAGCCCTGAGAGCGTCAAACTTGGCTTTCAGCTGAGCTGAAAGGCCTTTGCAATTTGGGAAGTGATCAAACTTCATGTCGCTGACAGAATGATAAACTCGACCGACGCAGCTCGGGTAACAAGTTGCTCTTTTCACTCGATCCTTGGGTGGGAGGTCTTTGCAATGAATACAACGGAGACCAACCTGGTTAAGACGAATGGCAATCTTACGACCTGGTGCTGGTTGTGCCATCTCATTCGACGAAGCTGCGAAAATTTCGATTTGTTGACGAACAAAAACATGAAGTGCGTTGAGAGCTGAAGAGTCTTCGGGTTGAGCAAGTACACCAACCGTTGTCGATGGTAGTCCATTCAATGATGGATCTGCTCTGATCCTTTTGGCAGCCGGGGCGATGACCCCATCGCATCCTGAAAAAGATATTTTCCGGCATCCGGAAGGGATTTCCGGCGACTCCTCTGCTTTCCGCGAAGATTCAACAGTCGAATCTCGGACTTCAAGGGCTGCCGCACCAGCGACATCGCTCTCCTCCGTATCATCATCAATAATGCGAATGGCGGATGTTGACTGGGTGACGTTGTTAGATGACTTAGAGGGAGTGAAGACCAATGCAGATCCAACGGATATGCTTCGAGGAACGTGAGCCCTAAGACTCTGAGAGAACACTTCTTGATTATCCATCAAAATTGTAGAAGTAGCAGCGCACTCGCCAGAAACTCCCCTCACCGATTCCGTAGTTTCTCGCAACATGACAGTGTCGAACCGCGCAGCTTTTAAGTTGAGATATTCAAAGAGTGTTGCGTCCTTTCTAATGATCACTCTTCTAGAACTCAGCAACAAACAAAGGCAGTTGAGAAGTGAAGGATTTCAACCGTATGTAACAACGTAGAGCCTCGCTTCTCTCTGCGCATTCCATTCAGCCCCCTTCCCTACAGCGAGTTGCAATTCCTGGTCTTGTCATCTCGGCGTATTCATACACGAGTATTGTCAATAGACATCGAAGACGAATCTTGTGAATCTTTACTATGGAAGGTCCCTAGTGTTCACTCAGCGTAGACGAATCTCGCTCACCTGTGGTCGAATCTGACTCACCTGCATCTAGTAGGAATCTGATTGACACTTATGACATCGCGTCGAATCTTCAACACAAAATCCGTACGGGGTACGGGCACAGCACAAAGTACTCGAAGTACGAGGAAAAGGACAGTAGGGAGATCCGGGTAGAGTCGTGTTTCCACTACGCTTACCTTACCATAAATGAAAATTAGTGGACGGGAAACTTAAATAAACATCGGACAAAAGAGATCCGGGTTGACATGAAAGAAGGGATTTTCTACTAAATTCCAGAACAAGGATTCCTACGAAACAACAAGTAAGATTCCTCACCGGTTGCGTTTTCACCTACTGTACTACATGACGGAGCTATGTTCTCGGCAGATTTAATTTTCTAAGTAGTGTCGTTTCTACTGTTGGATTCGCCGTATTATTATTAGTCTCTAGACTAAATGGTGGTTGGTGGTTTAGGGGCTGAATTTACGGCATTGCAATCGTCGTCATGGTCGGAGACCGACGGTATCGTTTTTTTGTTGTGTGCGCGCTAAACGAAGCGCGAACTTTTTACTAATCCAGGACAAGGATTCCTCCAAAACATCATCAAGTAAGATTCCGCGCTAGGTCCCTTAGTCGTTGGTGCTTCGTTCTCGACAGATATGTATCGTTGAGCACTGTCGTTTGTTGCGTTGGATCAGTCATGTGAACATTAGTCTGATAGGTACCGGTAAAGTGTGGTTCAGGCGCCGAATCACCGGTATTACAATCGTCGTCATGGCGGAATGAAACGTGTCATGATGTTGCGTTGAGTGCGCACATTTCGTAGTGCGAACGTCGACTTATTCGAATGCTTTTGTCAACAGCATCCTCTTTAGATACCAGTGTCTGCTTTGGTGTACATAGATATGGTGCAACGTGGAGCTTCGAAGGGATGAAATTGAACACGTGTAACAGAATCTCGACAAGAGAAACTGAGAAGAAACCATCGGCTTCAAATTTCCACTAAAACCCAAAAATCGACGATTTTCGGAAATTGTGAAGCAAGATTCCCTATTCTCAGATCCGCTATTGTGTCTCATAACCTGCTCATAACCCGTTCTACAGGAAGGTTAGTGGAAACACGACTCTACCCGGATCTCCCTAGTGTCTCGGTTGGACATTTTTGAAATGAGCATCATGCATCATGCGCCAAGAGATATACTCGCATACATGCACTCTGCACTCAACAAATATACCGGTAGTTTACCGTTTACCTACCTCAAAGAGCGTTCAGCAAAACTCACGTTGCCATACGGAGTCAG
Organism: Fragilaria crotonensis; assembly: GCA_022925895.1. Classification (NCBI taxonomy): domain Eukaryota; phylum Bacillariophyta; class Fragilariophyceae; order Fragilariales; family Fragilariaceae; genus Fragilaria; species Fragilaria crotonensis. The sequence continues at coordinate 124,217 of JAKSYS010000082.1, read as the reverse complement.
TCTCTCCATGGATGTGGATAGTGTGTTGTGTGTTTCATCCAATACAGTCGCTGAACCATACACCTCTTTATGACCAGTAGGGAGAGGGCAGTTCTCAAGGAGGCAAACACTTCATCTTGAAAAATACATTCAACAATGATGATGCAATGTTTGTCTCTCCATTCTCTGCATGGAGGAGGCCATTGGCCAGAATAGCATTCTATCCATATCCCATTCTCGAATATAGTAATGTTCCGTAACTTGGGCGGATATACTCGTGAAGCGTACGCCAGCTACGGACAGGAACAGCCCATTTGCTTGTGCAAAGGAGAAAAGAATTAACGAGTACGTTGCAATAGGACATTCTGTTGCAAAAATCCCAAATTAGAAGCATGGTTTGAACTCTGAACAACTTCGTTTCTACTTTATTGACCATCATCTACTGTATCTTTAAGGACACTGGGTTAAAATTTAAAATTAAGGCCCTACTGTGCCATGGCAAATAGTGTGCTATTCAACAACAAGTACGATGTAGTACCGTTGTCACTGGTACATGGACAAGGTATGTAAGCGGTATGCATACGAGCTAGCATTTGATCTACCAGTATCATAGAAATGCAAAACGTACTGTACTAAAAGTACGCCTGTCTACCAAGTACGACTACTGGAGTCGTACACCAGTACTCCGTATGTCGCCTATGAAATACGCTGTACGACCTGGTAGCGTACAAGTGAGTACAGATCCGATTAGGTTTCACCAATTTGACGTCAGCGCGTACCAATCAGGATGCTCTCAGTATGTTACTGTCTTACTGTAGTACTGTATGTCAGTACGTTGAACGTGAAGACCTCAGTACTGTGACGTGGGCGCTGACGTCAAATTGGTGAAACCTAATCGGACCCGCTGTTGACCAACAGTGCCGAAGGTCGGAGGTCGGAGCGCCGGACGCCGGAGTGACCATAGGTTATGAGTTCATACTTCCTAAACCGCAAAAAAATTGGGAACGAATCTTATGCCAGTTGCCATCCGCAGCTCTTGCCTCGTTTTCAATTCCTCGATCCTCGACACTGACTTCTTACAAAATTGTCATCACCAGCAAGCCACCATGGAGCGAACATGTACGTGAACTTGTTAACGTCAGACTCCCAGAGCAGTGTACTAATGGGGATACAACATTATTCCTTGGTCGCCGAAGAACCTCGCATGATCACGAGGACATAAAGTAATTGTCATACTTGTTGAGGTCGGTGGAGTGACCGCGTTTCTGACCCATGCATTTATTCCTTCTACAGACATAATGATCAAGCCCGATGGAGTTCAACGAGGTCTCGTTGGCGAGATTATCAAGCGCTTTGAGCAAAAGGGTTACAAGCTCGTCGCAATGAAGATGACAGCACCTGGAGTCGAACACATGGAGAAGCACTACGAGGACCTCAAGGAGAAGAAGTTCTTCCCTGGTCTCATCGCTTACATGACATCCGGCCCAGTTGTTGCTATGGTGTGGGAGGGCGGCAATGTTGTTCTTGAGGGTCGCAAGATGCTTGGCGCCACAATGCCTTCAGAATCCGCCATGGGAACTATCCGCGGTGACTTTTGTGTGGAGGTTGGCCGCAATATCTGCCACGGAAGTGACTCTGTGGAATCCGCCAACCACGAGATCGGTCTCTGGTTCCCTGAGGGAGTCGCTGAGTGGACCAGCTGCCAGTCCTCTTGGATCTACGAGTAAGCTACTTTCTGAAATAAAATGTAGTAGACCCTACCCCAAATGTCAGAAGTGTCGATATACTCCGGAATTGTACTTCTGGAGTGCGCACGAAGTGATTCTATTTTATCTCCTTGACCATGGGTAATCAGTGCTTTGAGCTGGTATGTCACACTTCACAAAAACACTATGAGAAGCACTTCATGTCTTGTATCTGGAGAATATGTAGAGTGTTGACGTGAATCTTCCAGAAGCATCAGCTGTGGTCGCGATTGTGATTTTTCCCTGATCGGCCCAAAGCCCATACCAGCATGTACCAATCAGTACGCTGGGGAGTACCGTACAGTACAAGGAATACCATGTCAGTTATCAGACCATGGACCATGGGGACCATTTGGCGTACCTGGTACCGGTAGAGTGCGTTCTCTTCTACTATGTCCTCGTACTGGAGGAATATTGAGCGCACTGTGGACATGAATGGAACACACCAACACACCTGCTCATATTTCAAATTTCAAATATGGCGCTTGACCTTTAATTGTACTGCTACTTGTTTGATACCAGATACCGTGTACTACGAGTACTAGTACCATCGTACTTCCCTGTTCCAGTTTTATCATACCAGTAGACCTCTCTCTTAAGAGTAGAGAGGATGTTCCTGTCTTCAATTCGTATGTACTTGGTACTGTACTGCATTACTCCAGTACGAGGTACTCCGAGTACTTTGTGATGATACAGTACAAATCGTACGTTAATATTATTAGTGTTCCGCGTTATGGAGTGTATCGACCGGATACTTCTCAGGCATGTTCTCAAAGAATGCCCAGGATCTAAACAAGTTACGAGACCAGCATACATATAAAAATAGATTTGCATCACAAAATCAAAACTTGGAAAGAACGCATTTCGTCAACTCAAACAGGATTACACTATGCACTCGAACGAACTGAGCACTAGCATGAATGACATCGCCGAGGCATTCAAAAATGGGGTGACACTGGCCGATCGAAAATACCGCCTGACAACGTACAAGAACTGCTTCATCGGTTCCGAGGCTGTTGACTTCATGGTCGCGGCCGGAATGGCCGAGACGCGGGAAGACGCTGTGCAGCTCGGACAAACTCTCAGTTCTGAGTTCTTTCTTTTTGAGCATGTGACACGTGATCATCCGTTCATGGATGACTACAAGTTCTTTCGCTTCGTGGAAGAGTCGGAGCGAGGTGCTCCAAGTATTGACGAGACAACAGGCCGAACCATTGGCTGGGCCCACTATTTGGCTCCTAGTCACGCGTCGAAGTCCGGTGATCAGTTAAACCCCATCGAACCCAAGACTGACATTGACGCTGACTTAACGAAAATCGACCCAAGGGATATTCATGTTGCGCAACAGGTCTGGCCCCTAGATGAGCACAATCAGAGCCTGCTGAACAATGTTCACCCTCCTGGATGGGTTGACCCGATGCCAAAGAACAATGATTACTACGATCTCGTCGTTATTGGAGGAGGCACCGCTGGCCTTGTCACTGCCGCAGGCTCAGCCGGCGTTGGTGCAAGAGTCGCAATGATAGAAGCTCACTTGCTTGGCGGTGACTGGTACGTTCTGCATTCGTCGGTGAGGTTCTCTTGGCTACATTCCTTCTCACTGGATCTACCACAGCTTGAATGTCGGATGTGTTCCTTCAAAAACTCTTATCCATTCTGCAAACTTGGCACACACCGTCCGAGGTGACATGCAGCGCCTGAACGAAGCCGGTATCTTTATCGATGGTGGCGCCGATGCTGTAAAGGTTGACTTTGAAAAGGTCATGGAGCGTGTGCGCAAGATTCGAGCCGAGATCAGTCGTCACGACTCTGCAGAACGTTTTTCCAAGCTACTCGGTGTAGATGTCTTCATCGGATACGGGAAGTTCACTGGCGAACGTACTGTTGAGGTGAACGGAAGGACGTTAACCTTCAAGAGGGCAGCTGTTTGCACGGGTGGTTATCCATCGTTGATTCCTATGCCCGGTCTTCAGGATTTGCACGATGAGTCTACTAATCCCTACAGAAATGACACTCCTCGTCCGGCTGTGATGACGAATGAGACCATTTTCAACCTCACCACTTTGCCACAAAAGATGGTTGTTGTGGGTGCTGGTGTCGTTGGATTAGAGTTGGCTCAAGCCATGCAGCGGCTTGGATCATCCGTCACTGTTTTGGGACGATCTGGGGAGATTCTTCCAAAGGAGGACAAGGACATGGCATTGCTAGTCAAAGAACAGATGATTCAAGATGGTGTTCAGTTCATACTTTCGGTGGGAAAGTACAAGGGCGTTGAACTAACGGGAAATGTGCTTTCGAATGGACTCCCAGAGATGGCTATGACAATCTTGGAGAACGGCAAGGATGCTCCAACAACGTTGACCTGCGATGCCCTCCTTATCGCAGCTGGACGTCGACCGAACGTCACTGGAATGGACCTAGAGAAGGGCGGTATCGAGTACGATTTGGAGAAGGGATTGAAAGTCAACGACAAGCTCCAAACCACAAATCCTCGTGTGTATGGGGTTGGTGATGTCGCCAGTGACTACAAGTTTACTCACGCTGCCGATTTCATGGCTCGGATCGCAATTAAAAACGCGCTCTTCTTCGGTTCCGAGAAAATGTCGAACCTCCTGATCCCATATGCGACATTTACTACTCCTGAGATCGCCAGTGTTGGACTCTACGGATCGGATCTAGACGCGCAGGGAATTGAGTATCGAGTTATTGAGAAGCACTTCAAAGACAACGATCGTTCCAAGACCGACGATGATACAGTCGGTTTTGTGCGCTTTCGAGTCGACGCGAAGACTGACAAAATCTTGGGTGCGTCAATCGTCGGGCCAGATGCCGGCAACATGATTAGTGAGGTGACCTTGGCGATTCAGTCTGATACAGGGTTGGGCAAGCTGGCGGCTGTCATCCACCCTTACCCCACCACGGCGGAGGCTATTCGCCAAGCAGGGGATGTCTTTAACAAGACTCGGCTCACCAACACAGTCAAGCAGCTCCTCAGGGGAGTCATCAAGCTTCAGCGTTGATTCGTGAATTCAAGAATGTTAGCAACCCTGTGAGTCACCCCGTTGGTCGAATCATTCCAGGAACCCCCCTCCACATCTTCACATGCCGCGGATATCTCTGATGAATCGCTCCTACTCCACACTCCAACCTTTGGCTTTAAATCATTTGCATAATCATATCGTGAAGTGTGGTTCATGTATGCTTAGTAACTTGTACCGTGAACTTACCATGTTAGGCAAAGCTAACCAGACCCGATTGCACCACCACGAACGGTATGCATATTACGTACTCCAGTCTCCAGTCTACGTGGTGCCGGTATTGTACTACTGAGGGTGTTGATTGCAGTAAACGCTCGAATCGAACAAGGCGTACCGAAGTACCAGGTACTATGCTACTGCCATGGTAACATGTACTGCACCGGGAACGAGTAATAAAAGCGGGAACGAGTTCCAATAAGATACACCACGAAATGAACACATATTGAGCAACATCGCGAGTCGACGACGGACCGAGCACCCCAACAAACACAGGCACTGTCATCAGCGATACATCGTCGCCGTTCAACGAGACAACTTCCCTTGATTGGCAGTCCATTCTCTACAATAAGCCATGTCGAGTGACGAAGAAAACGAGGCAATCGCTGATGACGATGCTGAGGAAGAAGTTTCGGCGGCTGTTGTTGATGACGACGACGACGAGGAAGAAGGGGAAGGGATTGTCGCAGCCGCCTCGGTCGGAGACGACGAAGATGAAGCAATGACTATAAAATCAGAGTTGACGAATGATGATGACGAATCTAAAAGACCGAAGGCAGTAGTCAAGCGTAAACGAGGGGGTCCACCTCCTGGTTCACGCAAAGGTCGAACTCCTGCGGTGCAGGGTTTAGCAATACCGTTTCGAGCCATTAAAAGGACTATGAAAATGGATCCTGATATTGGGACAGTACAAAATGAAGCTGCCATTATGACGACCATGGCAGCTGAACTCTTTGTCAAGAAGTTGGCTACTCAAAGTCATCACATTGCGAAAATTAAAGGGCGAAATACCATACGCTACGAAGACGTGGCTGAAGCGAGAACGAAGGATCCTGCGTTGAGCTTTCTAGAGACACTGATTCCATAGGTTGTGAAAATGTACTATACGCTCCACATGCCTTTATTTATTGGTCTTCAATTTCGTGATCAGATTATCGATAACCCCAGACGTTACCATATCTCGGAACAATGTGTATTGCTCTTCCGATAGTGAGATCCCTTTCTTTCCAGGAAGGGTCTTCCCATCCTTCTCGTAGACCTGAAATAAAAGATTATTAGTATGGCGCGAACCGTGAACATGCGCAAGTTAGTGAGGATGAGGTCTTGAACCTACCTCGCGAATATCAACAAGGATACTTTTCTTGAAAGAACGAACTGTAACTCGACGCTTCGACGACAACTCCAGAAACGCGTCACCATCATCATTTTTGAGAACTTCAAATTCAGCAGACTCTTTCCCAAAGTTATAGTCTTCTACAGGGTCATCGTCGTCTTGTTCAACCTTTGACTCTCTCGGTTCGCATTGAACGGTCACAGTATCGTGGTCCTGCTCAACCTTCACCTTTCGCCTCTTTCGACTGAATTCTCTATCAGCGTCGCCCTGTTCAACCTTTACCCTTTGCTGCTTTGGTTTATGAGCTTGATGAGACATATTGCCGCAGTTGGATTAGTGGTCGTCGGTGGTCGAGTTCGTGGAGCCAAAGAATGGAAACTGATGATGAAGTGAGACAGCAAAATCAGGAATCACTGTCGCCGTGGTCATCAGTACCAGCTGCAACTTTACGTACCGGCAGTACAGTAACGATGTATCCGTACTACAATGCCACCATAAAAGTCAGGCCTCTGGTTTTATGCTTGAAAATGCTGACTGGGATAACTCCAACCTCAGTAGCCCAGAGTTTAACAGAGTGATTCCTTATCTGAAGTTTGACGGTGTTAATAGGCCAGGTGCGAGTTACCACGCCTGACATCTTCTACACTTCTCGAAACTTAATGGGGAGCTGGAGGTCTACAGTTGATTACGCTTGTGCACTCTCTGTTGTTGTGGTTCCAGCGGCTACTGTAAACTGTACAAGATCAAATTTCAAGAGATTCTTTTCTAGCATGCATCCATGGCACGGATAGCCATTTGCCGGTAGTCCTAGTTGCGTGCTTCATGAAAGTGGGTTCGCAACAGATCATCGCCGGTCCGAAGGTACATGACAATAATGCGCGTCACAAAGCTCATAGATGCAACGACCCCTCAATTCAAACCTTACAACATTTTCTTAATTTCTCCCACAATACGGTCTTGCATAGGTCGCAATAGTTTGATATGAGCGTCAACTGTCTTGGACATGCACGTCAATACATGATCTTCAACCTTGGACAAGGCAGCAGCATCATCTTCAAACCCTGGTTTGATCATATCCCGCGCCTGATCTTGGCAATCCATCATGGCGCGATTGAGACGATTCTGGAATTGAGCTGTTTCCTGGTGATGAAACGAACACGGTATATACGTCAGAGTCCTCATCCGTAAGGCAGCCCTAGTACCAAAGGAATGCAAACATCACATTTCTTATACTTACATTTTGCGCGATAGCATTCGCATTCTGATACTTTACTTGGCAGTTGCGACTGCATTGATCCAATACTTCAGAAGGACCCGTGGTTCCAGCCTTATCAAAACAGGAGACAACACACACAGAGGATGCCTTGGCGACCTTTCGCAACCAAAGTTTGTCAATCGAATCCAAGACAATTCTAGCCTCGCTCTCCATCTTGGAATTAAGCTGTTGCGCCCTGGCTTGAGCTGCTGCACTTGACATGATGGTGGATGAATCGATGATGTAATGGCAACCGAGAACCTCAAAACAAGATTTTCATCAATCGTTCTGCTGAATGTCGTGGAATCATGATTTTGCGATTTTGCACATCCATAGACTTGCGAATTGGACATCTCGAGCCGGCAGGGAGATCCAATTTATCCAATGGAGGAGGGCTGTCGGACTGTCGGACAGTCGTCGTGAGCGAAAACGCAACGGCGCCTGGCCGTCAGGGAGTTTACCCAAAACGGAACGGAAAATTGCTTCAGTTGTTTGTTTGCGGTAGGTGCTCAATTCCTGGAATACCATGGGCACGACGGAGTCGATTCTCGCCGAAGCAAGCATTCAGGCACAGCCCCCAGGTTCTACTCCAACGACTGCAGCAGCTTTGCGCCCACCACGACGACCGAGACCGCCTCCTAGTGTTGCTACGCTGCGTGGAATTGTCGTTGGACTTCCATCGTCGGGAAAGCGAACATTGTTGAGACGACTTGAGGGCAAGGATCCTTTTCGAGATTCAGACGAACTCTCTTCCAGAATCACCGTCCCATATCATGCTCCTGGTAAAACATGGGGTGAGCGGATACAGTTGGTGGTGGAAATTCCATCCAATTTTGAACAAGAACCTGATTTTTGTGTCCTGCTCCTTAATCCTAGACACGACCCGAAGAGCCTGAAACCGTACATTCTCAAGTTACTGTCCATGTTGTCGGAACGCAAAACGAGGCCTATATCTGTGTGCATACTTATTAACTTTAGAGATCAACAGGAAAGGAGTCCGCCACCACGGTTATCAGAGGAGGATGTGAAAACCTGGATAGAGAAAGCGATATTTCAAACCCACGCAGAAGACTCATCGACAAGGTCCATGATCCAGACCGGTGTCACGTCGATGCTGAATTGCTATGGCCTCAATGGGTTGCATCATTTTATTTATCAGTCGTATCTCAATCGAAAACGCATTGCATTGGAGGAGCAACTGCAAGATGTGCTCGAAGCAAAGGAGGAATCAGTGTTGTCGAACCAGAGGATGGGGTATGACTTATTCCTGGGTAACGTTGAAACGCCCAGAGTACAGAAAATGTCACCAGGAAAGAAAAAAACAGATGTTGTGAGTAGCGTGGCTTCAAGACCGTCGCAACAAGTTGGACAGCCACCAATCCCTCGGAGAACCTTTCACAGCAAACCGCCACAAATCGAACTCCCGCCCAAGGGACATGATACGAAGAAGGCGCTGAACGATTTCTTCGGAGATGATGATAGCGATGATGGCATCATTCCTTCAGTCGTAAAATCAAATCAATCTGACGACGATGAAGATGACTTTTATTACGACGACGATGGCCATCGAATGGTTGCTAAGGACGTCGGGCAACTTCCGATTAGAAAAATTCAAAGCAGCAGCCCTAAGCCTAATGTGGCAGCAACATCACAGGTGAAAGTCAAGGAACAGTTCACAGCAGTGACCGACAGTACACGCAAGAAGAGCTCCAAAGGAAAGTTAAGGGGCGGAATAGTTCCTGACGTGAAGAAGCCAACAAATGGCGGTGATAAGCAACTGGCCCAAGGGCAACATCGCGCTATAGCCACAGAACATCCGCACGCCAGAAATGAACACCTGATAAATGGCTGCGCTGAAACCGACGTTGCAAAAGTGAAGGCTTCAGGCGACGGGGAAAATGGTTGGGACGACGATGACGACCTCGATCTGGAGGACGATCATGCCGCCGATGGTCCATCAGCTAAAGTGTCGACACGAAATACTGCGCAAGAGAAGCCCCAATCTGGTGTGACGGATCTCTCTATTGGTGACGACATTGGCTGGGATGACGATGACGACCTAGATCTTGACGACGATGATTCTCATGGCCACTTACCTGCAGAGGCGAGCGTTGGAGGTGACCATGATGGCGCAGAACTCGACGATGGCGAACCTGATGGATCAAATCATGAAGTTCCAAGCGTTAGCCATGTGCGAAGTTCGCCGAATCGCGAAGGAGTTGCTGAAATTGCAACAGAACAATCAATAACTTTTGTCGAGACAAAAACAGAAAGGGCTGGAGACAGCCATCGTAGGCAACGCGAAGCGTCCTCTAAGGGAATAGACGAAGGATCTGGTGGATGCGGAGGTGACGATAGTGAATATTCACGTATTGGATTGGAAGCGCTGGAAATCCCGACCGAAAATGGACGCTCTGTTGATGGCGGCGCGGCCGACGATGATGAGTACACTGTTGGTGAATCCGATCACCCCGGCCTTGCGACGACCAAAGATGACGACGATGACGAGTTCATGATTGAAGATGATTCGAGCCATCCTGCGGCATTTGGAGGCATTAGCAAGGTGGAAGCAGTGGTCGGCGAAGATTCCTTGAACGCCCGCGGCGGCAACAGCGCCGTCACTATGGTTGATGACGCCGAGGCATCGTCGGCTCCGAAAAGCGGTGGCTTGAGCGCGGCGGCAATGGCTGCCATTCAAGAGGCTGCGAGAGAAGCCCAACGTATGCTGGAAAGAGAGGCGTCAGCTCAAAACGACGATCGTGCGAAGAGGATTAAGAAAAAGAAGAAGAAAAAGGAAGGAGATGAAAAGAAAAGGCAGTCGCGTTCGGTCGTTATGGTTTGCGACGATGCAGCCTGACGTGCTGCTTGGTTGAATGCCAGCTGATGCTACTGGAATGGCTGCTGTCGTTCGGTGTTACATCATCTCGCCTCGGACAGCGGGTGTGACTGAAGTGAGAGCATCACAATGGCGCGTTTGTCATAGTGACAACAAGCTGCGAACGGAAATCCACTTGACGCGGGAGCCTTTGGTGATGACCCTTGTCACGATCATCCTGAGGTATTCAGATTCAAATCAAGGCACCTTCCCATGGCATTTGCACGCTTTATATATTTTGTCACGATAGACAAGATGGAAAGGCTGAATTGTTTTCAGCGGACTACGCAGATCGATAAGTTCGTCGAATTCGATGGAGAATTGAGATTTCTACCAGAAGGGCGCGACAGAAGCTGTCGGACAAGCACGGAGAAGTCATCTTGGGAAATCGATGCGACCTTGACTACCACGCTGCTGGCGATGAATGATTATGTTGGTCATATTCGTTGACTAGCTCGAATAGAATGCGACGTTCTTGCGGTATCCTTCCTAATTGTGATTACGGTACCTGCATAGCATGTCCCTTCTGTTTTGCCCCAGATTGGAAGTGCACCAACGTCTATTACGTAAGGACGCATGAACCTTGTAGGTATCAACGACTATCATTCCCAAAAATCACTTGTTCCCAGACGTTTCGCCTCGCGTGTTGGCGGTCGTGTCGGCAACGGACTCGGGGTTTCTTGTGGGATTTTTTGTTGGCTTCGGTGTAGGTGCTTCAGTCGGACTATCGGTCACTTTCGCTTCTGCCATTGCCTTAGCAGCAGCGTATCCAATATTCATTATTCATTATTGTCTCCGCTCGTCCAAACTAGTGATGAAGACCGCCGTGTGGGTTTCCGTACCAGGTACTGTACTGTCATTACTGGAGACGGGCCACTATTAACGTGTGCAATTCAACCGGTACCTGGTACTGTACTCGGCACACTGATGGCGATTTTTCACATCGTGTCAAATTCACGATGTTTGTGAATGGCCTGATGCGTGTTCTTGCGGTTTGAAGAGGGTCTGCAATCGGACTCTCCGGTTCGTTTGTTTAGGATTCCGAAGACAACGAAGCCCGGGAGACGATACACAATAGCATACAAGCGCACAAGCGATCTACAGACTATAGTAGAATTTTCGAGGACCCTCAGGAAGTACTCCAGTACTTTCTAAATCAGCTCACTATATCTAAAAACAGTATTTGCAACCTTGGCTCCGCGCCAAGTTTTCCCTTTCGTTGATCATTCTTTGTTCCAGCAAAGACTCATCAGCATCCTCGTTCGCCATATCGATTGCCCCGGTTGTATCGATGCAAGACTCACCAACTTCCTAATCTCTACATTCAAGGTCGATATCACAGGAACCCACACGTCGTATTTCTCACCTTCAGCTGGCATATAAGGATCCATTGGATCAACAGGCATTGCGTAACTCGCGGTAGGGACGAACAACACTTGAGGACTATGCATATTCGCATTCGCCACATCTTCGTGTATCATCTACTTCCATGATTGGTCCAAGCATTTGCGATTCAAACCAATATTCTTCGATGTTACCACCCAGCTGCCCTAGCGCCTCGATGACTATCTTTACTTAGATGCCATACATCATCGTAAGGTCATCAACGAAACTTGTGAGTTTCTCGTCGTAATCATTGTGCATGCGTCATGGAATGCATCATTCCAGCCCTGCATCCAAACAATGCCCTTAATTTCATAGCTGTCGCTATCATCGTATCCTGGGACGTAAATGTCCAGATTCGTCGTAACAATACCTATCATTTCGACCATCGTTCTCCACATAACGCAGTAATCGTCAGGGTCGTCGAATCCAGCTCCTGAGTAGTCTTGTTGAGAGGCTGAGGGTGATCTTCACTCTATGCCAAGGCGGGTGCCCCAAGTCGCACATTTCACCAACAGAACTGGGTCGGCATAGAAATCTCCAACTACTTCTCCAAACCCAACTTCAGGCCCAAAGGTTGCGTCTGAAAGTCCGTATCCAACGGTAAGATCAACTGCGCTTTGGAAACCAGTTTCGTCGAAAGTGAGTCGTACATCGGAGCGAGATGCGAAATTGTTGTTGTTGTCCAGCAAGTATTCGTACTTTTCGTTGGCCTCCGCCATTTGGTGAAGATTTGCGTAGGAACCATGTCCCCTCATGTTGCTTTCACCAATCAGCACAAAGATACTGACCCCCGCAAAAACTCAGGGCAAAAGAAGGAGCAGCGTGATAGCGGCTGTATTTTGATGCATTATATCGGTGTGGTGGTTCTTTCCACGACTCGGATGACGTGAAACCCAGTGGACGTGGTCAAGCTGGTTAATTTGTAAAGGCAAAAAAATGATCATCTTTCGAGTAGTATGAATAGTACATATATATGCTACCCGGAACGAAACATCCATGCAGCTCGGCAGCTCATCCGACTCCTAAGCCACAACACCTTATGTTCACGACCCGCTAACTCACAACCCAGTCGATCATCGAAGTGGTCGGGGGAAGGTTCACTTTGAAGACGATGAATGCCCCCCTTCACGCCATCGGCCTCGTCCTAGTCAATATGGACAAGGCCGGTAAAATCAGCAAGTGAACGCGCACTATGGATATGGGTCACTCTCTCATACTGGGCGAGATCATCAGGCTGAAAGGAGCTCAGCCTACCACTCATTCAATGCCCTGTCTGACAATGCTTCTACAAAAAACTCAGAGACGACCATGCAATTGAGCCTCATCACGCCCCCGGGCATAATCAGCTTGGTGAACAAGAAGCATCGTTGTTCTCGCAAGTGGCAAATCATATTCTAGGCCGTTGGGATACGACTATGGTTAGCACAAATAGCAGTGAGGATGAGGCCATGCCGATGGCACCAGAGGATGTTCGTCCTGCGGCGCCATTTTCCCATTCCCAGATCGCACCACCATTTGGTCTTGATAAGGCTATGGAAGATGCAGCGGGGCTGGAAGTTTGCGTTGATCACTATCATTTAGTCTTCTTAACGCTATGGAAGGTGAAGCGGGCCAGGAAGGTGACGTTGATCTTCGTTTCTTGGCAGCATTCCAGATTGTGATCAAGGTGATGTGGATGCGAGACCCCTAGATTGGCCATACCACTGCCGTTCGTAGCGTCCACCGTGCCTGTATTGGGCAGGCGGCTGTGCATAGTATTGGCCGTATCCGTGGTATGGTGCGTAGTAACCCCATGGTTGTTGATAGTATGGATGTGGTGGACCCGGAGGGTGGAGTGCCATGGCGGCCTCCTCATCTTCGACGCGCTGCAGTTCTGCGAGTTGCTGATTTATCTCCACTGCTATCTCGGCCCTGATGGAAGGGGCTTTCTCCCTAAGGGCTTGACTGGTCTTTTCCCGCGCTTTCTCATCCCCAATATCAAACCAACATCCAGTATTGGGATCTCTTGAAAGAAACCGACCAGGTGGATCTAAAGATCTAATCTCCAACACGATACTATTGGCGATCAATCTCTTCTCTCGTTTAAAGCGCGCTGTCAGGTAAACCCGCTTTCTCTTTTCCACAAGCTGTCGAAATCGCTCGTTTCCAGGATGTGCATTGATCGACCCGCCTCGACCACACAGCACATCATTTTCATTTGGTTCCTTAACAAAAGCAAGAACTGGCGGCTTGTCATCCTTGCTGCCTGATCCTGGCGTGATAATTACCATGGTCGATTCCGACTTTGACGGAGGCGTACGAATTGAGTAGAATCGGGGTTTGACTCCGCTCCACTTGGGATGATCATGCGTTATGCGATGGAATGGATCAGGCAACACTGATAACCTATTAGACGCAACCACAGAGCTGCTGCTTTGTCTGGTGTCGCCTTGCAAATAGCGGGGCTGCTCCAAAGGTCGACGGTACGCGCAGCTGAATGGAAGTCTTGCAGAAATGTCGTGCTTGTCGAGCAAAATCGTCAAATGTTCGTTGGCGACTGAGGTGCTCGATAAACAATTTTGTGGCGAGAACGATCACCGACAATGGAGGGCGGAAAAATAAGGAATTCGAGTTGGGAAACATGTTTATCGCTGAATGCTTCTCGCCTCGTAATCAGAACAAGTTGTAGATTTGAATGTTTATACCTTAGCGCACATGAAATTCAGCCTTGCAGAAAACTTGAAATCTGAACTTGATCCCACGACAATCGTGGAACAGCGAGAAAACGTGACACATAATAATGAGAGTATCGTTTCCACGATCAGTTGTTGTCGACTGATAAATCAAGGACGGCGCGTCTATCATGTGGATCCAATCTAGCAAGTGAGTACCCAGGGGGGAATTCCGATTAACCTAAGTGGATTTCCACATACCATAAATGGAATTGTACTTACTTACGAGCCGATCGAAACACATGTCGCTTCGATTACCCTAAGTGGATTTCCAATTACCATTGAAAAACCTTGCCGGCTCGTTTGGATCGACCATTCCAGCTACAATGCAAATATCACAACACATGTTTTGGAAGCCGGCTTACGTGGAAATGATCTTGCAACGGAATCTATTGGCTAGAAAAGCAAGCATACAGTGCGCGTTCGGACTTCACGCGAATAATCGTCTCATCTGACAGCGTACTCCCTGCATAAAATTCAGATCGGGCGACGTATGTATGCATATGAAATCGCTACGTAAGCAACATGTGCACACACAGAACCAGCACATGTTGCGTTTATCAATGAACATACACAGTATATATCCTAGTAGGACGAATCCTTCTCCACCGGTATTCGCTCTCGAGTATAGTACCTGGTACTCGAGTACCATGATGAGTATGTATACAGATATATGCATACAGTATGCAGCAGGTGGTACAGTACTTGTACCAGGTACATGTATACAAATCACGAGTGTACGGTGTACGGTTACAGCTGTGCGCACGTCGCACCGGAATCCGGAAACTACTGTAACGATAGTAGTACGGTGCGATCGTGATACAGTAGCATTCATTCGTTGTTCGTTTCCCTCGAATGGCGGGACTTCAACGCTCGCCCGGCTTCAGCGGTACTTGTAGCTCGTCCACACGGTCTGATGTTCACTACATGGAGTGTGTGGTACGGGGTACTGTGGTATTGTTGGTGGGCGTAACGATGTCCTTACTTGGTACTAGTACCCTGCCACCTACTACTCAAGGGGCTCCGGTAGGAGTCGATCGGTGTGGTCCGGCGGGCACTGCTTAGTATCATACCGATTCACATGCTTTTCTGGTGACCGGACCGTTGTCGACGATTATCCGCCTCGCAGCCACCACACGACGCAGAATTCGTTGCCTGTGTCGTTCGCTGGCGGCCTGTGGTCGCGGAGGATCGGACGTGTGCCGCCCGGCCGGACGGTGATGCTGCTGAACTCAGTGTCCGGGCTTGGGTTGTCGACCCGGGCGACCGGAGTCGGCACGGATTCCACGCTATTGCCGGTAAGCGACGACATGTCAGTGCGTGCGGAGGAGGCCGAACTGGCCCCCCTTGGGACAGTGCTGGGTGTCCTCGAACCGCCGCGTACCGCCGCTTCTAGGTAGTACTCCTCTGGCAGGGGCACCCAGTTCCTGGATTGGGGAAACGTATCTCGTTTGAGTTCCGTTACAAGCGAGCGGCATTCCAGCAATTCGACTCCCGCGGCGTGGCCCTCCACCAGATTAACACTGACAACTGTGTAGGTACTCATGCACCCTTACCTGCACAGCATGCAGGAAGTACAGCGTGGCAATTGCTGGCATCGTGTGAATTGCTGATAGTGTTCTGTTCTGAATGGCAGCGGTGAGCTGCCATAAGGCTTCCCCCAAAGGGTTTGGCAAGCCTATGCCCTGGAATAAGGTTTGACAGAGCACTGCAAATCGACCCAACATGACGCTCACCTTGTCTACCGTGTCCTGCGGGAAATTTACCTTGCCTTGCAGGGTCCAGTAATTGGCCAGGCTGGCACTCTCTTTGCCCTGTGCCTCTTGATTCCTGATGCTTGCGGCTGCCATGGCCTGCAAGGGATTGGCACTGCCGGCATATGCCACTTGGAAGGGCTGGCAACCGGTGCTGAGCTTGTCGACGCCATAACCTACTGACGGATACACAACAACACAATACATAGCCTAATACACATAGAGTGTGTCACTTTGACCGTTGACATGTGAACCTGTCAAGCAACTCATCTCTTTGTGCCTGCTGTAAAAGTTTAGTGATGAACAGGTTGCTAAAGTTAGTGTGTGTGCCTTCCTTGGCAATCCTTACCATTCCTGGCTGCCGCCAAAGCCTCACTATAGCGATGATAGGCTTCTATTGAATGCTGCTTTTTCTTCAGGGTTGACTCTGGCATCATGATGGTATTTTTGTACCCCACCTCGTTGTTGCAAAAATGTTGGTAGCATTATTGATGGGAACACCAAATATCCTGAGTTTGCACCAAACAGATTCAGTTAATTCCACGGCATTTTCATCGCTTCTTGAAACTCACTGCTGAATGTACTTGCTTTGACAGTGTACTGAAAAATAGCCAATTAAGACTAAAGTATGCCCATTGCATAAAACCATTCACTAGCAAATGAGGACACATAATTAAAATGGAATTCATAAAATAATGTTAATTAAGTAAAAAAGACGAAGATACCCCAAAAATTTTGTGTGACAAAGAGGATGTTCTTTAACTAGCAGCCAGCATGGAAAAGCCAACAAAATGATATTATTTAAAGATCAAGTTTTGAATTATAAAAACTGCATATCATGCTAAATGAAGTGAGCACAGAAAAGTCCAAATGACTGTGAGACACAAAACACATTCTATACTTTAGGAGTCGGAGAAAACAGCCATTGTCTGAATGAAAATCAATATTGTAATTCACAATGGCTCCTTCATTTTCCTGAAATTTATACTCAATTGAATTGAATGTGCTATGTCTGGGTTCCCAGTTGGATGATAAGAAGCCATGTAGAGCATAGTAAACTTATGCTTCTTGAGGCTCTCTTCTGCCAAGAAGAGATCCCATTCAAAGGGTCCAATAGGGAGGAACCTCTTGATAGCACTGAGGAGAATTTGTGAAATGACATTTGTGTTGCACAAATTTTGTTCAAGGGCAAAATGGGCTCAAATAAGATTTGTGACTTGTGCAGCAGGCCATTTTAGGGCTAAAAACCAGATAAATACCAATGGGTTCCTTACGCATTTTTGGTGCGCTACCATTACAAACGGATTGGCATGTCCGAAGATCGGGAAAGGACAAAGGACGGGCAGTTGCCTGACCGGACAGATGAGGAACACAACATACAGACAGACAAACAACACAATACAACACAGGATGTGAATTGCTCACAATCCGAATGAACTCAAATCAACATAGATGCCACTCTAGTTAATCTGGCCCTCTTCCCCGACAAAGGATGCACTAAACAATGACAGGAAGAAGAGGATGGCCGCCACGACTTCTCCTATGATGATGACATTGACGTGGGAAGTAAAACGTCTTCAGGGCCCTGGATGAGTGGGACGTAGTCCAGAAGCTCAGCAGCCTTCATACAAAATCGAACAACTCAGTCAATACGGATGGTACTGGATTTGTACACCTGTGCTCGTCCCCAACGTCGCACATCTCATGGTAGATACACATGGGACGATTCGCCTTTTTCACCGTTTTCATCGCAATGCACATGACGGACTTAATGACGGAAGGAACGCACTTTTGGCGCTACTAGGTGGCAGCAGGATTGCCGCCGCCATGGCGGTTGACACGAAGCAGGTCGTTGGAAGCCACATAGGAAGAACGCCTTACGATTGGTCGAAAATGCTCCCCTGGAATTCTATGGCGGACGTATCGGATGCAATAGACGAGCTGATGACAACGAGATCTTTGCTGTCACGCGTTGACAAGAGTGCTGGACAGGCACCTGCATCGGAGCGAGTGCCCGCCCTGACTGCAACCACAAGAGGATGACCGAAGGAGGGGAGCGGCCCCAAGAGCAGGGCAAGATTGAGCAAACCCATCAACAACACACAGACCTCGGACAAGGCAACCGACACGGACGCGGACAACACGGAAGACATGACAGTTGTCGGCTTCACCATGAAGCCGATTGTGCCGGCGCCAGCCTTCATCGCAGCCGCCATCATGGAAGCCTACTACGTCACTGAACCAGAAGAACTGGCTATGGTGATCATCGGGATCAAGCGCAAGGGGTGCAAAGACCCGGACCCTGACCGAGCCACAATCTTTTGCCGAGGCGGCATCCTACGTCCCGCGATGGGTGATCTGCGTCGCAGTGAACACAAGGAACATGCAGGGCCCACGCAAATGGGGTGTGGTGGCGTCGAAGCCTACTCCAGACAAGCGGACGAGTGGGTGCGAGCCCTGCATATTGAAGTTCTTGGCTGTCAAAACAAGGAGCCTCATGCAAGCCAGACGACCAGTCGGGAATGCCTGGACAAACGGACGACGCCATCAGGAACTTGTCGAGCCTCCTCTAGCGGCAAGTGGCGAGCGCATTCGCAATGTCGCCACAGACACCTACTAAGACAGGCTTCAACTCCTTTCCACCTTCGACTAAGCAAATGCTGATCCTGTTTGTCTGGGAGAAGGACGCCCTAGGAACTTGGCGCTCAGCAACGTAGCATACATGCAGAATCACATTTTTCCTGTGTAACAAGAAAATGAGGGACGCATTCATCCCTATGGGATTCTGCGCAGCCATCAGGACCGCCTCCTTCCTTGCAGATGCCTCAGACCAGCCAGGGTATTCAGTCTTTTTGCTTTGCTGTGGACCCCAGACGCTCGTCCAATAAAACACGGCTCGTGATACGCTCGACCATGCAAGCACTCTTGTTCAGACGCAACTTACGACGACCGACACGAGCACGGGTTTCTCGGACAAGAAGGACATTAAGAGCATGACGAAGCTCAACTTCACTATCCCACGCAATTTTCACGAACTCGCACGACTGATGCGTGAGTACATGGCGGGGGAAAGCGGAGCTCCTTTTCGGCCCCAGGTCCCCGCTCACGCAGATGTTGGACAAGTGGTGCCGTTTCTTGACGCGTGCAGCACGATCTTCTCTGGCTGCTTTACGCCAGCTCGCGCACGAAGACAACACGACGCAGCAGTACTTGATACATGCTCGGGAGTAGAACTCGACGACGACATCGCCGACCTAACTTGCTCCATTCCAGGTCCATGTGCCAGCAGCTGGAGGAGGAAGTAGCCTTCTGAAGTATCATTCATACTCTGACGTGGCATATAAGGGCTCAACAAACTAGGGACACAAAAGTAATTGTACCTTGTGATAGAGTTCTGTTTTCCTAATTGTGAGCTTAATCTAAAATTGAATGAATGAATTGAAAGAGAGCAAATCCAAACTCAATTGACTTGATTGTTCCTTTGGGGGATTGTTCTTTCGGTTCTTGTTGTGTAGACTTCTGTGAAAGATTACTGATTCTTGTGTGGTTCTTTGTAAGATTGCCATCAGTATAATGCATTAATGGAATGAAATGAATGAGATATGCATCAATGACGCGATCCAAACTTTGTGGGGGCGTCATGGTTCGGCTGACGTTTGTGATTCCGAGGAAGAATGTTGCAGTCGTGTCAACGGAGGAAATTATGACGTTTGTGAGCGTCCGATGACATCATCATTTAGGCAGAATTGGGAACTCTGGACACTTCGAGTTCGCATCGAAGGAACTAGCCGGGCAATAGGAGAAGTAGAGTATGACGGTATGATGGTGATTCAGTGAACAGTAGCCAGTACCGATCATTTCCTTTACTCCCCTCATTTGTTCGACGTATTTCGGCGCTAAAGTTACCATCCCATCTACTGTTCCCTCAGTATTGTATGAATCTCCTCATTGCAGGTTTTGGTGAGAATATCAGCAAGCATTTCAGATGTGGAAACAGGATGAATGGAATAGTTCCATCTTGATCTTTGTCACAAAGTGATGATATTCGGTGTTGATGTGTTGCGTTCGGGGGCGCATCTTGGGATTCTTGACACTATTTGCCAATTTGACGGTGCCACTGTTGTCTTCAAAGACGTGACAATGAAGATGAGGTGTTGTTGCTTGCAATCCACACCCATGCACTTGCATTTCTTGAATCAACTCCATCAATGGAGCACTTCACAATTTGCTGTTGAAATTGCCAAGTACTCCTCTTCAGTTGTTGAAAGTGTAATCTCAGTTTGAAGCTTGGAAGCCCAGATGACTGGATATGAGGCATAGAGGATGACATAGCCAGTTCTTGACCTTGCTGTATCAGTGTCCCATTCTGCTTTCTCTGGATCCCAATCTCCTGTGAATGATGCATCCACATTGACATCAAACCTTTGGTTACTGGGAGAATAAGTCATTGCCCTTTGACCCAACCAAGTATCTGCCCAACTATTTCAAGGCCTTGCCATGTTGAATTCTTGAGTTGGAGACACACCTTGCTGCTTGATGTACTGCAGAAGATATGTCCAGTCCTGAACACTTCTCCAGGTAGTTCAGTAGTCCAATGACCTGGCAGTAGTTGAAATGTTCATGAAAAGGTGGAGAATCCAAATGTCTGCATACATAGTGTTTTGCTTGAAGCTCCTGTTGTCATCTTGATAGCCACATTTGGTCCATCCAAGCGCAATTCCTTGAGCACATCATTGATGAGGTTAGGGTGTGAGAGGTTGAAGGTGTTGTCATTGATCCTGTCAATTTGGACTCCAAGAAAGTCAGAGATGTCTCCTTCAGCAGTGAGATTGTGACCCACTGCCTTCATTTCTTGGACAATGTCATCCAACTCTTGCAGATAAGGGCCTGCCAAGATGGAATCATCTGTGTAGAGGACAAACACCAATTCGCATTTGTAGAGTAGGCATTCATTGATTTCACTTCAAATAAACCCAACCGCCTTGAGTTTGTTGACCAGATGCTGATTCCAAACTCTGCCTGCTTGCTTCTTTCCAAGCACATTCCTTTTGAGTTTGAGGACATACTGTTGATCATGATCTTGCACTTCAAAACCCTTTGGGATGGACATGTAGAGTTGGCACTCCACATCTGCTTGAGTGTAGGCCAACACAAAATCAATCTCCTTGGTGTACCATAACTGAATCAAGGTAGTGATTAGCACCATCCTGATAGTGCCCATGATGCCACTGGTGAGAATGTTTCCCAGAATTGACACCTTCCTTTTGATTGGATCCATCAATGTTGAGCCTTGCTTCCATTTGTAGACTTCCCTGGTTGCAATTCTTTGTTTGCGCTTTATGGCCCACACTGCTGGAAGGATTTATCTTGGTACCCAGAGGGACCAATGACCTTAAGACCAACTCCCAGACTTCATTTTTGGTGTGACTTTGCACTTCTTTCACCATTGTCTTGATGAATTACGCAAAATCTGGCTCCCTCATGGGGCCTCATGGTAGTAGATAGTGTCTGGATCTGCTGATGCAGCAAAAGCCAACATGGAACGTTGTTCTTTGTCAATGTCCACCCACTACTTGATGGTTTCATAGGCAACATGATATGGAAGTTTGTCCTCCAACTTTGAAACCAGAGATCTTTGCGGTTGAGACCTCTGGAGTCTCGTTGAGCCTTGGAGATCTCATGAGTTTGACAGGAGATGCTTCACCTTTTTCTCCCTCAGAGGCTGGAAGTGGTGTTTGAGATGCTTGAGCTTCTCCCTCATTGACCGATTTGTCCCCAGGTTTCAGATCAAACTCCATGAAGGGTGCATCAGTTTGCAAACCTTGAGCTTGAACTGGTTGGCTGCTTTCTTGAGTCCTGGAAGGTGTTGAGGCCTTAAACCCACATAACCTCTGCTATTCTGATGGAGGAGAATGATTTCGAAGGGACCGCCTGATCATCTCAAATTTGGGATCAAATGTCAAATAAAAGAAGTCATGAGATACCTAGAAAGGTAGATGCAAGATAGAGGTTACGAAACAAAAATGAAAGGAAATTTTAAGGGATATTGTTACTTGACACCTTGGCCTTGGAAGTTCTGGCAATTCTGTGCGCCATCGTCGTGACGTCATGGGTTCACTCACTTGTACTGTATCGTTGTAGTATCGTGTCTCGTTGAAGTATCGTGGTATTGTGGTGGACTTTACTTGGTCCCCTCGAATTGAGTGGTATCGTTGAGTCACGATCGACTTAATTCGCAACTATTACATTAATACGTCCATTCACCGAACAAGCAATAGGTTTGGTTTCGCAACGGGGGAGTCGTTGCTTGAAACAGTCCGCTATGGTGTACTCAGTGCAAACATGAGCCACAGATATCACACCCGCTGCTGCAGACCAGCGGCAATAATGATATGCCACAGAAGAATGCTTCCTATTTGAGTGTCGATTCAACGTTCGTCGTATTCTTGACAACACTTTCATCACCACACAAGACGTAAGTTGGCTCTCCCCTTTGGCAATGGTATTCCAAAACAGCGAAATTTGAAACGGAGGAGTTCAATAGCTTCGAGGCATGCTTTCAAGGCTATGAACTTGGCTGAAAAAGTACTTGTCTCAACGGTCGTTTGGCGTTTACTATACCATACGATTGGTTCTTAATTCATGAAAGGACGTCACCCGTATGTGATCGTCGGGTCATCATATTCGCTGCATGTGATGATGCATCTACATACGCAGTTGAGGTCACACTGCGTCTTCTCGGTTGTGGCATTCGATGGGGCATTGGTTCTTCCGCATCGCGACATACCTCAGCGAAATCTTCCTTTTTTGTTTGGAACTCGCCATAATCTATATTTGGCATTTCTGGCGACAAGTACAAAGTCAATTTGGATCTTTAGTACGTAAGTAGCCGAAAATGTGCAGTAACGACTGTTCGAGGTGTCCTTCTCTCGTATTTGCTTGATATTGTGACAACAATGACACTTCTACAATAGTACGCACATCAACTCTTCCAATCTCCGTAGCCCATCGTAGAACCCCAACGAGTTCTTGATAGAATGTCGCGTCATCGTAGCTCAATTCTTCCGTGACATCTAATTCAGGTACCTACATCATGGTCATGGGAATTTCCACGTGTTTCGTTTGCATACTACTGCGTGCCGAATGCTTCGTTGCCTCCTCAACGTTCTTTAGTGCTGCAGCCTTGACGTAGTCTTGGCTCGTTATGGTCCAACACATGATGCCATTGATTGGGTTCTCTTGTAACTTATCTCCTAGATAATATTCCGGCGTCTCCATCTTGTCGTTTTTAATTTGAATGTCGTTTGTATTTCTTGCCTAATAGCTTCCGGATTACCAGAGATTGCAAGGATATTGTCAACATACATCAATACGTACTCGTAGTATTGTTCACCATCCCCTTTCATTGCAGCCCTCAACCAGATGTCTGGGTCTGCAGCTAGTGATGATTGGAATTCCAACTCAGATAGCTTCTCAGTCAGCATGTATGATCGGAAACTGAAACTTGCAGATTTTAATCCGTACAGAGCCTTCACAACCAATAAAAGTCTTGCCCTCATCTGGTCCAAACTGAGAGCCAGCAATCATCCAGCACTTTTCTTTATGTGGGCAGAGAGGAATGCAATTTGTACATCGGCTCCCAAAATACGTATGAACTCATCGAAGAACCCTGGGTCTTCACTTTTGTGGTCAATCATCTTGCTGCTTTTGATGTGTGGAGTTGATTCGTTATGTAACCAGCAGATTGAATTTCAAAGACAGCCATGACCTTGTCTTCGAAATCGCTCATCCTCTTTTGTACGTCGGTAGTGCTGCGCTCACGACACGCATTGCACAGTAGTTGCCAAAATTGGAATGCCAGTCTCAGGTAGGATCCAATATGACATCAAACGTCCGACTCGATGTCGTGATACTCCGAACCATCGCCCGAGTTGAACTTCACCCAAGCCGGCATTGCTCCAAAAAGAAACCCAATCAAAGTCTAATTACTCAGATATGTCTGGCGTTTCACCCGTGGTGATCTCCAATGGCGTCCGACCATGTGCATACTTTGATAAACTAGCACAGATGTTTTCTGTCTCGCAAAAAAAGTGAAGCCATAATCCCAAAGCCGTGGTGGGACCTTCTTCTTCAGCATAATCCTAAACCAATGCTTCTTAATCTCATGAAGACTTTGTTCCGCTGGGTTCTCATTGGGTCGTCTTGGCCCAGACATGTGGTACTTTATCTCGTTGCATCTTGTTATCGCATCCATGAATTGAGTTTAGGACCTGTTTGTACGGACGCACTGTCAAAAGCGAGGAGTTGTTCTGGTGCTCCGACATGGTTCCCATTGACCTTGGGAATTGGGTATGCAACTTTGAATCCGCATTTATGTGAGTATATCTGTGATCCCACATTTCCTTGGAGAGACTTGATCTTCCCGTAGGCCGTATCTGTGGCAAATATCTGATCTGCTCTGTATTGTCTGCTGATAGGAAGGAATGCCGAACGAACGCCCCGTTGGGTTGTAACACGTAGCGTCCGCTGTGCTCGCTTTGGGCCGATACCAAAACGGTCGGCTAAAAGTTCCGCCGACACCTTGATGTGGCGGTCTTGGCTCACAAACGTTCGTCGTGACGGGAGATCTTGATGTTCGTATGATATCGTGTCGACTTCCGAAATTTGCTCAAGTCAATGACGGCAATCTTCTTTTATCCATTGACCGACATGGACAAGAGGTGGATCTAAGAGTGCTTCGTCGGACTCTGCATCCAAGTACTTGTAACTTTGATATGATTCGACAGATCCGATGGATGTCACAAGCCTCTTCCATGATATCCTTCCGCCTTGATTCATTTGTTGCACCGTGACAATTTTGGTTGGGTTCCAAGCATATGGACTTGAAATAGAAATATGCTCACAGTCCTGTAACTCCTGTGTCACGGGAACGGGAGTACGAAATTGTAACTTCGTGCCCACGGGTTGCAATGGGATGTGCAGAGAGTCCTTCACATCAATGCTCAGTCCACGATCAGGATCATTTGGGTTGTCCCAAAATGGGATGCCATATACTCGCACTTGGTTTGGGTTAATAAGGGAGTGGTCCAGTTTAGTGCCATAGGACAGAGCCTTTTGGAATACAAGGATATATGTGTCCCCTGAAATAGGGTCATTGTAGGCTGTGGCCCCTGACAAAATTGGCACATTCTCAACCGGTTGAATCAAGGCATCGTAGGCGTACACGTCTGCAGTTCGGTATATTGCTTGAAGCTCTACAAAATTCTTACCGAGACAACAAGTATCAGCATTCGAGTCGCATTCATTGTTTGCTGCGGTATTTGCAGGCGGTTCGCTCGTGACATACTAGGTGTCGTTGATCGAACGTGGCGCTGTGTCGTCACCGCTGCAGGCATCGACCACCACATATGTGGCGGCGGCTTCTCACCGCCATAAAGAGGTTCTTTATGACTTCATGAGCTTCTCGGATGTCGATAGCATGAATGCCAACTCCTTCATAGTGTTCGACAGGACGTCTGTATGCTTCGCGCCCATCATTGACTCTCTGCAGGCCTTGGATCTTGACCTCGGCGGTGTCATTGCCAGCCACAAACAAGTTAACCAATAATGTGTGAGCTTGTGCTGTATTGATTGCGAATGAGTCACCAACCAGGGGGTGCCATCGCGACATAGTCGTCGAGGAAATCTTTTGTGGGGCGTAGGATCACGTTCATCATCGCTATCTCGGCATACATATTTCACTGGAATGCCATCGCGACCAGGGATAGACCTGATATAATTCAAAAAAGTAGGTTTCCAATCTTCCCATGGTACTCTCCTTAAACTTGTCTGGCTTTGCGGCCTCAGTGAGAGTCTTCGAATCCGCCTGAAACCTTTCGTGAGTTTTGTAACGGCAAATGAGGTCACTCACTTGACCGACAGGAAATGCCGTGTCACCAGCAGGGTCGCATGCGAGGCGAATCTCATCACGAGTCTATTGCACGAATGCCTTGATGTTCTTCCGAGTACCTGGACGAACGCGAATCTGTCCCTGTGCTGCTGACAATTGAACATACGTCTTGAAGTGGTCATCAAGCTCTTGAAACATGATGTCCAAACAGGAATAGAACAGATTATCAAAGATGTCTTCTGCAATACGCTCAGCTTGCATTTGATCCATGAATAGAGCAACATTGTCAACTCCGCACGCAACTAATGGGTCAAGAACCGTAAATGCTTCAGCTACTATTAGTCTGTATGTTATCATACATATGGTCAGTTCATACTGCTTCATCGTACCACATATGTGGCCATCATTCCACGCATGATCGAAGTCAGGTTTGCTCATGACCGAAGTCAGAATTATAGATGGTGATGCCAAAGCACACATACCTCGTCATCGAACCCTCAATCTTCTGGGCCATGAGCTTCATTCGGTCTGATAAGAAACCAAATAAAAGTAGTCATGAGATACTTACAAAGGTAGATGCAACATGAAGGTTATAAAACACACACTAATGAAAATTATAAGGGATATTGTTACTTGACACCTTGGCCTTGAAAGTTCTGGCAATTCTGTGCGTCATTGTCGTGACGTCATGGGGTCGCTCACTTGTACTGTATCGTTGTAGTATTGTGTCTCGTTGTACTAGTATCGTGGTATTGCGGTGGATTTTACTTGATGTAACACGAAAGTGAGGAGAGACATGGCCTGTCTTGAGGTTGAGAACAAGAGCCACAATCCAAGCATGCTGCATGGACATGCCAATGTAGACTCCCATGCAAGATCTGACCTCCCACTTGGGCAATTTCTTGCCAGATTGCATCTGTTTGTCAAGGACAAACGCACTGGACATCCAAAAGGTTGAAAATGACTCAAATTTGGAGAGACTTCAGATTGCAAACAACTCAAAGGGAGACTTGTGATCCTCTCTTCCAACTGCTGGTGTAGAGTTGTGAACCTCATTGGCTACCTTGAGGGCATAAGGCCAAAGCTGAGCATCAATAGCCTTGGGCCACCTCTGTTGAGCATGAATGAACATGGTCCTTGCTTGGTCTTGCAAAGTCCTGCTGATCCTTCTTTCTGCCACAGCATTTTAAAAATGAGCATCAACACCACAGAAAGTGATTGTTTGGCCTGATTCTCTGACAGCTGCCATGAACTTGTTCTCAGCAAACCTGCCATTGTCAGCTTGAGAACTCTCAACTTGGACCTTGAACTTTGAAGCAAACCTCTCAAAGGCCAGCTTTGCTTCAAGAGTTTCATCTGCATTGATTGACTTCTGAAGTGGACCATGTAAGACAAACCACTAAAGTGATCAACAACAAAGATTGTTGCCACCCGGTACCTTTTCTTGAAGAGCCAACCCTTGATTTGGGCGATGAGCCCTGGAGTGCTGGACTCCAACTGATCCATGCTGATGCACCACTGTCCTGGCTCTGAGGCTGTTCAAAGTTTTCCACCTTGTTGACCAAACTTTGGCTTAGCTCTCCATGGTCTTCTGGTGGCTTTCTCATACAACAAGCAGCTGGTGCAAGTTGGACCCTGGCACTTGGCCAACGTCTTTGGGAGCAAACACCGCTTGGCCATGCTTTGCATTTTGGCAGCTGACATGTGATTCAACTTGTGATGCCAGCAAAGGAACTCTGCGGCAGGATTCTGTGTACTCTTTGTCTTCAATTATGACTGGCAAGTTGGGGCAGTCAGTGGCATCAAGGTCAAGTGAGACTGGTGTTTTTGGAGGCTGGCTCCAATCCACCCCTTGTTGAGAAGCATCTGGTGCATCTGGTTGAAGAGCTTGTCCTTCAAAGTCTTCATTTTCATCATCAGGGATGAGATGGGTTTCCATGGTGATGATAGGATCATCCTCATCCTGTTCCACATCACACATGTTGCAGAAGGGGGCAAAAGCCTTGTAGCTGAGAGCAGTGTACATGGTTGCAATGTTGCCGCTGCCCTTACTCAACTTCAGCATTTAAGTGTGCTTTCTTTGAGCCCAATGAAGTTGCATCCAATCATGGTATGTTGAACGCCATGTGCCTTTTGGCAAAGGCTTGAAGTCTTGAGCAGTCTGGGCCCAATGCTGTGGAGACAACAGCTTTGAAGGTGAATCCTTGACATAGCTAGAGTCCATTAGGAATGACAATATCATGTGGGACTCCATCATCATCTTCAATTGACAATTTGATGGTCACTGAGTAAACCTCACTTAGAGAGCCACCCAACCCTTGAGACTCTTGTTGACCCTCTTGAGTGGGGTGATGAAGTCTCTTTTGTCATAAGAGATGCAATAGGAAGCACACTTATCAATCCTGATTGCTTTGGCATTAGTGTCAAACCTTGCCACTTCATCTTGATGGGCTTGCTTGGCTTTCGTGGCGATGATCGCTGTCATGCATTCAAATCTGGTTTTGGACCATCTTGCTTCTGATTTGATCCAGCAACGCTTGTAAGTTCCGTCCGGAGCTTTGCAGACGTGCGCGTTTGGGTGGTTTCCTGACCCGATAACGCTTGGATAACCAGGTCTTGGTGGGATCATGCCACAGCGGATTGGAGATGTCGCGAATCCACGACTTGCCGTACTCCGAAACCGTGACAGGATGATGATTTGGCTGCCTTGCCTTCGCCTTCTGAGTGCGAGGTCGCGGCTGCTTCAACAGCTGGACCCTTTGGACCTCCTTGGTCACCATGCCGAGGCAAAGGCGGCTGCGGCATGCTGCCAGCATCCTCTGCCACCAATTCAGTGTTGTCCTTGGTCCAATGAACTTGCAGTCCATTAGGCGTACCCGTCATTCATCATCAGATGTGATGGCAGCAAGGGCCTTGGAGAGCTTCATCTTGGGCTTGGAATCTGAAGACTTGTCCAAATCCTTGCCTTGTGTCTTGGTGAAGCCAATGCCTTTGCATTCTGAAGGCTTGTTCCTGGTCCAAGCTTCATGGTGTTGACACCAATGGTATTCATTTCCTTCTACAGTCTTTGACTGTTTCTCACCATCCTTGGGAGGAGTCTTCATCCAGGCAGGTCTGTCTTCAGGTCTGAGTTTTCCTTTGCTCTTGCCCTTCATGTTTGCTTTCTTCTGATCTTTCCTAGTACCTCCAGCAGATTTCCTCCTGTTGTGAAAATGAGGGACTAGACTTGAGCTTGCAAAGCAAGGATGGTCTCTTCTTCAGTACTCTTTAAATACCACTGTTCAGATTCCTTCCTGGTCTTGTACTTGTTGAGAGCCCACCGATCCATGAGCTGTTGATACTCAACTTGTCCACCCTCTTCATAAAAGTCTTCTTTCTTCTTGATGTAGTCTACAAATTCAGCATCCTTGCATGCCTTGTAGCCTTTGAAGAGATTGACCAGCAAATCTTGTGTCTGCTCACCCCTAGCATGGAGCTTGCTGACTTGGCCAATGACATAGACATTGAATAACTCAATACTGGAGTCATGCTCGTGCATGACGGTGATTTGGTGAACAAGTAGCCAGTACCAATTTTTCCTTTTACCTTCGTGTTTCCCGCCTGCGATTTCCTGAAGGACAGGATGGGGCTTGGAGGTAGCACCGCTGCGAAGGCGGAGGCTCCCGCTGCCACGGCGAGAGGCGGCTCGCGATCTGAACGCCGGGGACAACCAACGGACGCAGTTAAGAACCCGCGTCCGCAACAGGACTTGTTCCCGAGAGACGCAAACGACACCTCCTGGCAGATGTTCTTCGACAACGGACGCAGCAGACCGATCCCAAATACGTGCTGTCGCTGGCTCCTGAACAGGAAATGCGTCAAGAGCTACTTCTTGAGTGCGTTGCACATCACCCTCACGACCGAACAAACAGCAAGCGTTGGCGCATGAATAGAACAATGCCGGGTGAACAGTGCGCATGTGCCGACCCTCATCACATTTGAGGCCGCCTGGCAAGAAAACGGAATTAGGACCTTCTGCATCTGCTTATACTCAGCCTTCTTTTGTCGCAAAACCACCTTCTCGGTGGTTGTTTCATAGTTGATGACCAACCGGGCATGTTAAGCTCCATCGCAATGACACACGAACACCCCAGCAACCCAAGGCTGTCAAGCCCCTCGCTACGCCTGCCACCGCACAGCCCCGCTCGACGTGGTCGACAAATGCCACACATGTGAGACTCCGACCGGGGTCGAGGCGTCACCTCGCGCTACTCGACCGCCCAAAAGACCGTAATCTTGCAGCCCAGGAACTGCGCCCGAGGACGACTGTCTCGCGTCGCAAATCCTGGACGACTCCCGAGAATGCCCCGGCACCATCGGTAAGTCTATAACCATGGTCCCGCCGCCAAACATTGACTCGTCTTTCCCGAGACTCCCTGAACCACGCCTAGCTGATGCCCTCGCCAGCATCCTCAACTCCCCCAAACCGACGACGCACCCGACGGAGTTTATGTTTGATTGGACCCTTTTAGCAGCCGCCCATAACCTTGCCGAGCTCCGACAATACTCGACCGATCTCGGAGTGGCCATGGCAGCTCAGCCGTTCAGTGCTATAACCTTGCCGAGCTCCGACAATACTCGACCGATCTCGGAGTGGCCATGGCAGCTCAGCCGTTCAGTGCTATGACACCAGGATCCAAGTTTCAGCACCCTTCCGCCTCCTCGCCCCGCTTCTCTCGGCGCACCCCCTCTGGTCACGTTTCCAGGAGCGCATTTCGGAGGGGCCCGAGTTCCCATCTCAGACGCCGATTGCCCAGACAACGTCCACGACAACCTCGCCCGTGGCAACCACAAATTGGCCCAAGGCCACAAGACAAAGTTGATCGCTATGCTCATAGACAAAGAAGAGAGGCAGGGGCTGGCAGCTACCGCTACCGAGAGAGGCCACCCTTTTATGATCGACGAAAAAGGGCAAGCAATTGAAGAACTCAGGCTCACCCACAACCTGTTGTTCAACCCCTGCGGGATAACAGGACAAAGCGTAAACAACAGAGTGGCCATGTCACAGTTATCAACTGCAAGGTCTGGAAAGGCCTTCAGTAAACTAATGCATAACATTTTGTACTTGAGACAACTGTGGCCAGACAATCTGATCCTTTTCACAAAGGGCAGCTGCAAGTCCACCAACAGGATAATACACCTCGAGGCACTCACGGCCTTGAAGCCTTGCACGAGCATCGACGACCTGTTCCTTGTGGCACTCAGAATTGGATGACCCGCCATCGAGTGTCAAACCGTTGCCCCTTTCCCTGTTGACAAAGGTTGTCTGTCCTTTAATCTGGGTAGGCGCATTCGCGCCCTTGATCACCTGCAATGTCCGGTGCTGGCTGACCTTCATGCTGCCACCTTTGCCACCCTCACTTTCACGCGCCAGAAGAATGGTGTTTGCGATGAAACCATCGGCCATGGCCGATTCGGTCACCCCTCTCTCTGTCCGGTCCTGTGCCTTGTTACACGCGTTGTTGCCCTTCGCAAATTTTAGGCCTCCCCCGCCACGCCACTCAATGTCTACCGTGTCGCACACAACTCCCATACCCGCTACGTGCAGCCTGGGGATTTGACCTGTCGTCTTCGCGCTATCCTCGCTCTCTTCCCGGATTTCGCATCCTCTATCTCTGATGTTTGCGCCCGCTCCCCTCGGTCGGGCGGCGCTATGGCTCTGTTATGTGCTGGGATTGACAGCGATCATATCCGCCTGGTGGTCGGCCGTTGGCGCTCCGACGAACTCTACCGTTATCTCCATTTGCAAGCCCAGCTTGTAATGACGGGGGGCCTCTCCATTGCCACGCTGCAAGGTGGCATCTTCCGGCTTGGTGTAGACTAGTACCTGGCTAGAATACCGCCCCCTCTCTCTCCTGCGTCGCCCCAACCTCAAGTTGCCGTTGGCCCAAAATGGGCACCGGTTGCCTCCAGCGGAGCCTCCCATGGGTACTGGAGGGGTGGCACATACTGAGTAAGGCCAGCACCACCACCAGACACACCAACCAGTTCAGTAGCCATCTTTCACACAATACACTGCCAGTCCAACGAGACGAACGCCCACTGAGGTGGGGCGGCAAGCACCGCCGTCTGTCGTATGATAGTAAGGGAGCACCGGTCTGGCAGAAACGCACACAACACGTCATCATGATTCGTTACACCTCTACACAATATATACAGCAGGAAAAACAAAGACACAAGAACAATTACCAAATGACTACTAGTAGTAATTGGGAACTCCAACATACAAAATTCGGTGGCTTCAACGAACTACGTGAAAGGGGCATTGTATTGTTACTACATACGGTGCAATGCTGACAGCAACATCACAAGTGTTGTGGGCACTGGCCATGGAGGTCATCACAAGTGAGTGTCTACGTTGATGGTCACGTACGTGAAGATGTTGTCGCGAGTCGTTCTACGTTTTGCAAGTGTTACCTAACAGAGTATGAACCATACTGCAATTGGTGGATTCAACTACCTTTGAGAGAGGCAACAACAATCAAGAATCTTAACATTGCATTTGGCTATTCCTATTTTGACATTATTAGCAACAAGGAATGGATCGAGTTCCACGTCGACTATTGGAAGAGTCGTAATACGGAAGATAAAGGAACCAAACAACAACCGCCAGCCATCAATGATATCCAGATTGAAGAAAAGAAAGCAACCACCAGCATTCGTGTATCAACCGCAGCGAGGCCGATCATGATTGTGGGGCAGGATGAGAGCGTCTTTGCGCAGTACCTTCTTGGAAGTAAGACTTGGGTAGGATCGAAAGGCCAACGCCCTCTCCTACCTAAATTGGAGGGCAATGGCTTTATGCTATCAGCCTTTGCGTCGAGAGAATTTGGATTCGGAAGAGACCTGTCAATAGATGAGTTAGTAAAAATAAATACAGCGAGGCAAGGAGGTGACAGGACTTACATTGATACTACTCAAGCTGCAATAGAAATTTTGAAGTCGACAACGAAGCCCGTCTTGACGGAATCACCATTCGTGAATACTTATACGTTGGAGCCAACAACAAGGGATATTGGAATAGCTACCATATGCATCTTCAGTTTGAGGATGTTGTCAATTGCCTGCAAGTGCTGTATCGAGTTTGATTTCATGTTCCTGTTTGATCACAGTCAGGGACACGCTTGCAAAAGACCTGGTGGGGTACTTAATGCCTTTCAAATGTCAATGACCTATGGTGGCGCGCAGGCAGTAATGAGAGACACGACAATCATGAGTAAAGACGGATACCTTGGGGAACACGTACCTTGATTGAATGTTGGTGATACTCAGTCATTCATTTTCCGCGCAGATGATTGTGGTCCTTTTTATCTGTCACCAGATCAGAGAGAAGAACAACGACACCATTGACCAACTGGGAAATTCAAACGTGTGGAATGATCAAAGAAGATGCTCATGAATACCCTAAGTGATGCTGGAGTATCATTTCAGCAGCAACGGAGTTACACAAAGAATGAGCTTCAAAATTTTGCGAGGATCCGTGGCATTGATCTTTTTGAAGAAAAAGAACAAATTATTGCGGGATGACAGGGGCAACCAAAAGGCCTTCTGCACGTCCTTAGGGAAAGGTCTTATTCCTGAATGCTCATTAGAAAAATATACACTTAATGGTCAAAAAGATCCAATCACAGGCGTTGTCGACTTACATTATTCGCTGAGAAATCTACTTGCCAAGTGCACCAATTTTAAGGAGGAAGAAACAGCACTACAATATTTGGGGACTCAACTTGGAGTAACAGTTCAGCTCACTCCAAAGTTTCATGCCAAGCTAGCGGGTGAGGGGATAGAGTACAGGTGGGCACATGCAAAGGCATATTATTGTCGCATTCCAGTCTCAAGAAAGCGAGGACGTGAATACTTCAAAGATCTGGTAAAAGAATGCACCTCTCCTGCTAAGGTGTTAACAAAAGCCAGAATTGAGAAGTTTGCATCAAGAGCTTGCGCCTGTATTTGCACTTACCATCATCTTGAGCAGGTCCAATCAGCACGAGCTGCCGCAGTTGCTTGCTGGTGTTGATCCAATTGCAGTTTTACCAAAGGAATTGCTGCCGTACAGTGATTGAGAGGGTCAGGAAGGCCTTCAAGTGTCACAGATGTGCCCTCAACTTCGATAGTGGTTTCGTGAATTCGGAGCTCAAGGAAGAAGCAACAACAAGAGAGGTGAATCAAGACAATGATGATGAAGTGAATTCGGAGTAATAATGAGTTTTATGATGAGCAGCGTGGAGGCAATCTGATTTCGGAAGGATCTTTCAGAATTTTATGCATACTTGAGGATATTGTATGATTTGTAGAAATTGTACTAATCTGTACGCGAGGACGGTCAAGGGTGAAACCTGCTGTACCTGGTACTTGTAGCCATCTTTCACACAATACACTGCCAGACCATTGAGACGAACAACCACTGAGGCGCGGCGGCAAGCACCGCAAAAGTCGGGAAGAGACTAACGACTAATGACAGAACAAGCTAATGCAAATCGAATCAAAGCAGATTCCAAGTGCCAAGTTCTACTTGTTTTTCCGGATGGTATGGTTTGCGCGCCTTTGTCGGACGGCCCCGGTCAAAAGTAGGCAAGTGACTACCAATTAAAAACAATGGCTTTGAGTCATTAAAAAACACCATGTTGGCCTAAAAAGTTCTCAATGACAATCCGATGCAATGCAATTAACTTAAAGTGCCACACATGTCGATCATGCTTTATGCTACCACATGGTTGAATCATTTCTATACTGGACAAAGAATTCATGAAGATATTGATGCTTTTACAAGCGTCATTCTCGGTTTAATGGCTCTAAGCAATTTACTGATTTATATACATACCTGAATATTTTTCAATATTTGTCCGTTGAGTTTTTTTACTCCATTCAACATGATTTCATTACAGTCTACTCGCGATATTATGGGCAAAATAGTATGGGCACTCTCGGTAATATGGGCATTATTCTGGATTTACCACCTCCGATGACGGACAGACCACCTCCATACTGTGTACTGTGTGTGTGGTACTGTACCGGATTATTGCACCTACTGCCTAATAATGGCCAGTTCATATGCTTGTTGTACTCATTACTACTCTCTTATTACATCATGTATTGCACTGGCACTTGCTGCTGAGGAGTAGGAAGAGTCATAATGATATGCATCAGCAATGCCCTCATCTGTGGGTGGCTTATTCATAGTAGAAAAAATGAAGCACAGTTGGCTGGCAGCTTTACTTCTTTCCAAGATACCTTGTTTCTGCAAATGCTTCACAGCATTGTTCTCCATTAGATTGAATGCACCTAAAATGTCTGTGTCCCTCTTCCTTTTTGCATCATTTTGGTGGCATCTTTGTTGGTAAGGCTCTGATTCAAGGTACTAGCTAGCCAAGATTTTTTCTTTGAAGCATTCTTGCTCCTCTTCAGGGTCTCATGGGCAGCATTGTGTGAGAGCAATTGATGAGGTGGAGGGTCATCAGGATCAACACCCTTGCTATTTCTGTTGATGGATTGATAGCATCCTCATTTGCTACCTCAATTGTAGGCTCAATAGCATCATCTCCTCATCTATCATTAATGTGCTGGTCCCAGCCAAGATGTTACTGCTGCCATAATGACCCACATATTATTGGCATTTGTAGAAGTATCATTTGTATGGTCTAACATAATCTCATCTTCAGGGAAAGCATTTTCATTCAGCCATTGCTGTTCGTAGCTAATAGTCAATGTTTTGTGTGTAGGTTTTGAGGGTGCTATATTGCCTTGACTCCAGTACTCCATAGCTAGTAGCTGTACTTCTGTACTACGTACTATGGTACAAGACAGGGCCACTTATTCCAGTAGAACACTACTGTACTGTGCCAGTACTTAAAAAGCACGTACATATCACGTGTTAATGTATTATGGGTGTTTCGATATTATGGGCACTTTTCGCCAGTTACCAGGGTACCCATAATATCGAGAGTAGACTGTATCGTCTTCACCCAATTTCTTTGTACTGCTACGCTGATTCTACGTCGCACATAGGTATCACGCCAAAACATGATGTAATTCATCACATAAAGTACATGGCGCGAAAACTACAGTTAAGCCGTTGTCTATATTTCTCGCAAGCATTAAAAAAATACTGTGTGGTATGTCTACATTAAATTGGTGGCCCGGCTCAATGGTGGAAAATTTGAAATGTGCAAAATCTCCGAGGTGCCATCGTCCAGAGTGCGGTTAGCAAAACCCCGGCTTCCAAAATGCCTGTTTTGCACAGCAAAGGAACGTAGCTCCACATGGCAAGGAACATCATTGCCGTATGTGAAGAAGTATTTAAAATGATATTGAGTACCTTTTTTGTAGACGTCGTGAAAATTACACCATTTAGTGGCTCAATTTTTTTTAAGGGTTCAAAGCCATTTTTAACTGGTACCGGCAGAACAAGCTATATGGATCTGCCTTCGCAAGATTACCAAATCGCATGTGAATGGAGAGTCGCGGGAAAAGGCCACGCAGGAGTCCCTGCGTACTGGTTGGTTCGACTTTATAATGAGCAGCGCCATTTGTTGAAGTCCGAGGAGGAAGACGATGACGACATCGAATCATATGTCAAGTATGCATCCACGATTCGCGCAACCACGGATACGTCCATCCATCATCCATGGAGTTGTCCCTGCACTCTTAGGGTGGGATCCGTTGAGATGTATGAAGAGAACGAAAGCAACAAACGCCACGGAGAGGCATAATCGCACCATGTGGGATTTATGAATATGAAAATTGGATAAGTGGTACGCCCATACCTGTTATGTTCCGTTTGCCTCTCGAGAGGAAGTGCTCGTTCTCCTTAGCTTCTAATTGCAATTACAATTATATTCGCAGTATCTAGCTCTTACATCGTCATCACCACAACTCAAAGCTTCAATCCCCCAACGTTATTATGCCTTACCGTACTCAAGCTGTAGATTGTCGGATGCTGTCAATTTAAAGCCATTTAACGCTTGCAACGCCAGGGTGGCGTGCGGTTCGGATTCGAATTCAATGAAGGCAAGGCCAGGCCGAGGAAGACGCACGTCCTTGTAACCAGTGTATTGGTGAAATAGTATTTTTAGCATTTCCAACGTTACGTCCTCTGACAAGCTTTGGGCAATCAGAATGTGAGACGGTGGCGACGTTGGGGCATTTGGAGGCTCAGCGAACGTTGCGTTAGGAGCATTATTCGTCGAGTCCACCTTTTTTCGTTTAGCTTTTGGGACATAAGTTCCATCGCGCTTGGCAATACGGTCGGAAATTTCCTTGGAGTACTGAATGACCAAGTCCTTGCCGAAAAAGTTAACTCCATTTTCAGCTTGAAGTGCTGCCGTCGCGGCTTGAACATCGTCCATGATAACCCAGGCCTGGCCTCGAAGACCATCTTTGCGAAGAGTTACAATTTCTAAGACCTTCGGGATGAGAAAATTTTAGGCGATGGTGAGTTATCGAGGGCGTGCGTCGTACTCTAAGGCTCTGACGAGCATCGCCAGGCAAGCATCGCGGTCGATGACACACGACGTCGCCACTAATTCATATTTGTCTCAAAATCAACCTTTGAACAATCAAGTTCTTACCTTCCCATGACGAGTAAACAGAGAGTACAAAGCTCTTCGCAGCAGAGGCTTTTTGATCTTCCAGTCAATGTTAGAGACGTAAAGCGTTGGACTAGGCAAGGTGGCTGTCATCGTGTGATGGTTTTTGATTTGTACTCCGGATTCGGGATTACCAGGTTCAGTAGGTCTAATGTACGATACCAGTACTATGTACCGGGATTCCGGGAGCACATTGTGCTCACTCATGCATATCATACAAGTAGAGGTGTGTACAAGTTGTACCGTGTTTGCCTACCAGGTACTACAGTACCAGTACAACGATCTTGAATACGCGAACATTCAAATGGGTGTCGGATGTCGGTCCACCGTCGACAGACAGGAAATCTGAATGCCATTCGTATATCCCTAACATTAACAAGAAACCGATGGATCCTTCTGCCAACTTCGTTTGGCTTCCAGCTACGTATATGCGATCGATGCAGCTCCCCCAATCCCGACGATCCGCGGGTTGTCATTGACCTTCATCGTACGACGAAGTTGCATTTCTCACTTGTTTTTCGCCTCTCCTTGCAATTTCCAAATGTATTTAACTCGTTCTGAATATGATCGCGGTGTGAACACCTTCTCGCCAGAAGGCCGTCTTTTCCAAGTGGAGTACGCGATTGAAGCAATCAAATTGGGATCCACCGCCATTGGGTTGCAGACCAAGGAGGGCTGCATCTTGTGCGTCGAGAAGCGTCTTACGTCACCTTTATTGGATCCGTCCTCTGTAGAAAAGATTGCCGAGATTGATTCGCATGTGGGCGCGGCGATGAGTGGATTGGTGGCAGATGCTAGAACTTTAGTGGATCATGCTCGTGTGGAGGCACAAAATCACACTTTCACGTACGATGAACCTATTGGCGTGGAAGCGTTGACGCAAGGTACGACCGGCGATGGGATATTGTTTTTTGACGTGAAACGGAATTAGCCCTCCAATACATTGCAAAGTCTAACTCATGTGACCATGTAGCCGTCTGCGACTTGGCTCTCTCTTTCGGCGAGGGCAGCGATGGCGATTCCAAAAAGCGCATGAGTCGCCCATTCGGCGTTGCCTTACTGCTTGCAGGTTACGATGACGTCGGCGGCGCTCAATTGTTCTTCAGTGATCCTTCCGGAACATTCGTCCGATACAAAGCCAAAGCAATCGGAGCTGGTTCGGAAGGGCCCAATCGAACTTGGAAGAATCTTACTCGGAAACTATGTCATTGGCAGAGGCAGAAGAGCTAGCACTCTCAACTCTTAAGCAAGTAATGGAGGAAAAGATCTCAACCGACAATATTGAACTTGCAAGAGTGACCAAGGAGGAAGGGTTTGTGATTCTTACTGCAGAGCAAGTGGGTGCGGCCTTGGAACGACTGTAGATTGCATATCGGCACACGGCTTAGTAGGTGTCTTATTCATACATCCATTAGTTTTGTAGAGATGATAATTGTCCCTATGCATAGACTGGAATTGCATTTGCCAGAAGCCGGAGGTGGGATAACTTTCAGCAATACTCTGATACGAGGTACAGTACTCTCTAGTACTCCAGTACACCGTACTCGCATTAGCCGCATTAGCCATTAGCCATTAGCCATTAGCCATTAGCCATTCTTTGTCACGTTGTCAGTTGGTTTTTTGGTTTTCGCACAGCCTGTGGCCTGTGATGGTGTCTGACGTTAGTGTGTGGAAGGTCGCAGTCCAACATGACGCGCAGTCCATCACATTTTACATCAGATTTTTGTGGTGATCGACTCGATCGTTCTCCCTGTCTCGTTGGCCCCCCTGTCACATCACCTTTTCGATCTCTGTGTGCAACGTGTATTTTCTGATACGATGAAGTTTACAACTCACTTCGCCGCACTAGTCATCCTTAGCGAGGTTCAATCATTCACTCCATCACAGTCGATCCCTTGGAGAGGAACGACCCATCTATTTGGAAGTGTCCTTGAGGGTCGTAAGATTGGCGGAGAGGTGAAACCAGTCAACAACTTCGTTCTTGTCAAGACATTAGGCAAAAAGGCAGCGACAGATGATGGCATCTTACTGACTGGTTCGGCAAAGGTTGTCAAGACTCAAGGCACCGTCATCAGTGTAGGTCCCGGACGAACGCATGAAGAAACGGGGCGAGTCTTTGAGATTGACCTTAACGAGGGAGAAGGCGTTGTGTATGGAGAGTATGACGGAACTGAGATAGATTTAAATGGAGAACCGCACATGTTGATCCGAGATATCAATGTTCTCGTCAAGTACACTGGCGACAAGATTACGCTCGACTCAGTGGCGGTTCTCAACGACAGTGTCCTTGTTCGTCTGGACGACGATGAGCAGTCAACAGCTGGTGGTGTCATCTTGGCAACAAGTTCTTCCAAACAAAGCAAGCCATCGACTGGAACCGTCGTTAAAGTCGGTCCAGGAAAAATGGCTGGTGATGGTACCCGTCTTCCGATGAATGTTGCAATTGGCGAAAGAGTCAAATTCATGGACTTCGCTGGAAACAACGTCGAGATTGAGGGGGAAGAATACAGCGTCGTGAAGATGGAAGAAGTACTCGCCAAGTTTTAGAAAAGAGCAACATAAGATGTGAATGCAGTTAGTCAACAACTTTGTTTATCATGGATCGAGTGTAGATTACTTTCTCCACTATGTCGATTGGACACAATCGAAAGTCAAAATCAACACTATCGTCCATCCAATCCAGATAGCGCTAGTCGACTAAGCATAATGAAGCCGTACATGTAGTTGAAGATGTGCTGCCCCGACATAAACAACCAGTGCGACACTCAAAGCAATTCCCTGCAGATTCAATCAGTGGGTGAGGCATCCAAACAACATCATAACCTGCGCCGTGAGAAATTGGACAGGTTGTCTAAGAAGTCCGGTAAGCCAGTCGGTCAACAATCTTCCGGAGATCGATTACTAGGTTCTCACCGGGTCACAGCAAAACTAGCGAGATTGGATTCTAACCATCTTTTTCAAAAGTCTTTACAAGTTTACCAAGCTCTCCGTCTGAAGCCTGAGGGTTGTGTTTTGTTTTACACCAACGCATATTGCATGTTTGCATATGTACTGTAGTACTGGAGTAAATGATAATGGAATACGTCAACTCCAAATACACAGTTCGTACTCCCTACAACATTATACGCGGACTAATTTCGGATACAAGTACAAGTACTTGTACCTGGTACGAGTACTAAATGACAGATATGACAAATCATACCGAGCACCTTGGTGCACCAAGATACCAGTACGCACCAAAGGATCGGATCAGTACTCAGTACGCTGTACAGTACTCCTACTCAGCATGCTGAGTGCTATGTATAGCCGGTACCTGGTACTTGTACCTGGTACTGTAGTATGCAGATACTTTGCTCCCGACTCTGAGACCGTGGAGTCCGGAGTCCGGAGTTCGAAAATCGATACCCCGAGTATCGAGTATCGAGTACTAGCTAGTTCACGAATACTGCCGGTGTACCGGTAGCAGTTGTGTACCTGGAACTGAAGATTAGAAACTACGGGCAGACGGTAGGTGGTAGGTACAGAGGTACAGTAGTATAAGGGGGAAATCCACCATTTGACTCTCCACCTGGAAGATCGCTCTGAACAAACTGGATTCCGCCCGCAACACACAACATGATCAAGACGTTGACAACTGAGTTCACTCATCGCCATCAGCGACGGATAACTCTTGCTTTTGCGTCAACGAGAATGAATCGCTTCTTATTATCGCTTTCTGTTCTGTTGGTCGTTTGTCAGATGGCGGGCGCGAGCATGCGCTTTGCATCGCCATTGCAGGCGCTCACAATTTGGGACAACACAGAAGAACCCGTGTCGCCACGCGAAAAGTATTTGCAAAAGTACAAGGCTGGTTTGGAGGCCGAGAAGAAGGTGCGGGAGGAGCTAAAGAAGAAGCACGACGCATTTCTATCGAAACAGGATACTGCGAGCCCCGAGTGGGCGGAAAAGGCAGTACGCTATGAGCGTGTCCGCAAATCAAGAGAGGAAAGGCTGGTAGAGAAGGCTTACGACGAAGCCGTGAGACGAGTAGAAGCTGAGCAGAAGGGAAGGGAAAGCAGTCCTGTTGCAATTAAGAAGAATATGTACCAGTTTGTAGGTGTCGTTAACAACAAGGATGGGAGCAAACCTGTCACTTGGTACGCTCGGCCAAAGCCTGACAAGGCCAACTGGAGCCTCCGATTGATCCACGTGAACAGAGATGCCATCATTAAGGACTTATTCGACCGAGGAAAGGTTGATATCTTTTCCAAGTACAAAAATGACGGCTCGAAGGCTACCACCAGCGCAGATCAAGACGCAAGTGCGCAAGAGCAACGTGAGCTGCAAGTCAAGGGACAATACGAAGTCCGAGAGAGGTCGTGGAGGTACGTGAATATTCCATTTGTGATCGCGAAGATTGATCTTTCTCCCGCTGATTCTGCCCCTTCATCAGAACGCTATGGAACTTTTCTCCAAAGCATTTTTTCACCGACTCGTCGGGTATGTATTGGCGTGAACGGCGCCTTCCATCTGGTCTTTATACTGATGGCACGACAGTTTTCGAGACAACGTATCGCTACAAGGATGGTCGCAACGGAATGCGCAAAATCCGAACTCTGAATCAGTTCCTGCAGGATGCCACTGTCGACAAAGCTACCAAGGATAAAATTCTGTCGCGCATCGAAAGCGACCCTCCTGATATTGTGGTAGAGTGATTCTGTAATTGGCAATAAATTCGCACTACCGATTCATGCTGCTCATTGAAAAGTAGCAGGTGTGTGTGACACAGGCGACTCATGTTATGACGTGTGAACAGACTAAATTTCTCATTTAAAGCATTACCATTGTAAGATGAAGTACTTGCACTTTGTCGAGGCAATCCATCCATAGCTGCTATTCGGGGTACTCCCTACTTCTCCATGCTTCAATCATGCGTCTTTATAAGACGCAGCGATCTCATGGCCGTCCTGTACTTCAGTGCTTTCACCTCGGCATGTAGTGTCTAGCACCTAGCAGTAGCCCATGAACGTCGTCTTTACGGTCGATTGCAGCTGTCCATGGCTACTGTAGTACTGGTACTCGTAGGAAGTGATATGGGATATGGGATATGGTATGTGGTACATATGTGGTATGTAGAATGTTAGTATGTCGGATTGGATGCAGTACAGTACACTTTATATGTTGTCCTCCGTACACGTATGTACAGTTCAGTCCACCTGTGCACGAAACTGTCGAATGAATGACAGCCGATGACTGGTCTTTTGATCACAGCAATCGTTCCAAAATCACATTTTGAATTATGACCTTCGTGTGGGCACTGCGCTCTCACCCCCCCCCCCCCAACAAAATCCGTCCAGAAACAAAAAACTTGACACTTTCTGCTTGCGAGGTCCCTCGTCTTCGCAGGTTCCAAGATCAGCACCATCGTCTCAAATACTCTCGAAAGGCTCATCAGCATAATGTTCAGTGACGATGTCGAAAAGGAGGAAGGAAGGCGGGATGAAAGCCGCAACAGTGAGTCAGAAGACGAGTCGGAGGAGGAACACGACGAGGACCTATATGAAGTACCAGATGAAAAGTTGCGAGTACCACCTCCCCGGGCTCGCCAGGGGAGTGGAGGTCTTACTCAAAAGCCTATTAGTCAATCCACAGCTAATGGTGATGAAAACGATCCGTACAATGCTCCTCTCGAGCACCAGACGCTGCCTCGGCCAGATTCGGCTGGTGGACTAACTACCTCGCGACGTCCTACGAACCCAAGTCGAACACCCTCGCAGCAAGGAACCCCACGTCAAAAATCTAGGCAACAACCCGAAATAAACGAAGAATTCAGAGACGTCCAGTCCTCTGGCCAATGGGGCAAGATCACGCGGATGGAAATGATTATCGGCGCGGTCGTCGTTCTCGTCGTCGTTGCAGGAGCCATCACTGGGATCGTGATAGTCACGGGAAATAAAGGGTCGGATGCGTCCAACGCACAGACGACCCCATTGCCCACCTTGGCGCCGAGTTTGCAGCCAGAGGTTGATCCAGAGGATCAACTTGTAAGCCTCTTCGACGCTATGGATACTGTGAACATATCGACGATGTTTTTCCCTAGCGATGCTTCCTACTTCACACCTAACCTTGTCGCAAACACTACCCGGCTTCCCAGTATACGCGCGATGGCATGGGTCCTTAATATGGACCCTCGTGATTCTCTTCCTGACAACCCATGGCTTACATTTCGCTACGCCTTGGCTTCAATTTACTATTCCTTCCGAGGAGAGAATTGGACCAACAGCGAGAATTGGTTGACGGGGGAGCATGCCTGCAAATGGCATGGGGTTGTATGCGATCGCTCCCAAGCAAACTATGTCTTTGAGCTTGACCTGTCCAATAACAATGTTGTGGGTACGATCCCGATCCAAATAAGCCTTCTCTCCGATCTACGCAGCTTGATCTTGACCGGCAACAAATTGACCGGCACCATACCTTCCGTGAGACTTGGAAATATGCGAAATCTGTCACTTCTATACTTGAATGAAAATCAGTTGACAGGAGATCTTTCTGACTTGAGCACACTCAATGCCAATAACGTTTTGAGTAAGTGTGGAATCTGCATCGTATTGGGCAATGCTGACGACATGATTTGCTCAAGTCTCCTATTCTTTGAATCAACAGGCACCCTACTCATTCAGGAAAACAACATTACCGGTAGATGGCC
Source organism: Fragilaria crotonensis (assembly GCA_022925895.1). NCBI lineage: Eukaryota > Bacillariophyta > Fragilariophyceae > Fragilariales > Fragilariaceae > Fragilaria > Fragilaria crotonensis. Next base: position 79,946 of record JAKSYS010000082.1, on the reverse strand, counting down.
AAGGGACTTCTGCCCTCGCGCGGGGGAGGATCCAGTTTTCATCGAATTTTCGTTGGACTGTTACGATGAAACGGCGTGCCTGTGCTGTGAGGGGAACAATTGCTTCTAAAGTGATCGTTGAGGGCCTCGTAACTGCACGTGGGAAGGCTGGCAATACTGTAACTGTGATGAGACTAACCAATATCTGGAATAGTCGGGTGTATTGAGTGGTATATTTTTGATATGCTCGGTCGCAAGAGAGTTTGCCATTACATGATATCGTCTTCTATCAGATAACAAGAGCGAGTACTCACATAGAGGTTCGTCATGAATTGAAGTGCAGAATACTCGGAGCAGAGCTATATGATAGGTGTAATCATAGCGATTCTTCCAAGTGAAGGCAAAATGAGTTTGAGTTCAAAATCCCTCTCCATAAATATAAAAAACAAAAGGTTCATAAAAATTCCGAATCGGAATGCGAGTCACGCACGAACGCCACGAGCTATGAGGACGTCTCGGAGTGACCCAGAGGACTAGCTACTAGAGTATGTGTGTAAGACATAGTCATAATTCGTAGCACGAGTGTACTTAGGAGTATGTAATAACAAAGGCACAAAGCGAGTAAAATAATTAGACGAGTGCAATTTTACCGTAGCTTCGTTGGAGTTGGAGTATTCAAAGCTGAGGCATATCATACGCTCCAGTACACAGTCCCGGTGCTCTACCGGTAGGACCGTACCTGGTACATACAAGTACTCGCATACAAGATTGACTGGAGGGTCAACCCGTCAACCCTCAACCCTCAACGGTGTAATTTGCGGCCAACACAGCTGGTTTTAGTACTCGTACCGGTAGCATCATCTACGTCGACACCACGACCTTATCACAGGTTTGCGTATTACGTTCAAGCGTTGCGAGTTGCGAGACTCATCGACTTCAAAATCGGATTGACAAGCGATTGAACCGCCTTTCGATCATGCGGGAGGAATTTAAGGAGGAAGAGGTTCCATATGACTACGAGAGTGCCCAGAATGATCAAAACTCTCTGTTGCAGGATGATTCCGCACCGCAAGAAACAAACCAGCGTGGACCAGCCCTACTGAATGACGACAAACAACGCCCCCCGCCGAAGCGTGAGAAGAATGAGAGGTTCCAAGACCTCGAAAAAACTGGAAGGTGGGGATCTATCTCCAGAAAGGACAAGCTGATTGTTGCTTGCATCGTTCTTACCATTTTTGCAGCAGTCGTAGCCACCGTTGTGGTCATCCCTGGGAGTCAAAGTTCGCCTGCTCCTGCACCGAGAACCCCCTCCCCGACCCCGGCGCCTACCATCCCTCCTGATGTTCCTGCCGAAGTTCAGTTCCCGGTCATTATGGCCGCTATCGAAAGCAACCCATTTCTCAACATTTCCGATCTTTCGAACGATCTAGCGTACTATCAGGACACAGCGAATCGTGCGTCAGCAAAGAATGAACTAGAAAAGGCCATGTTTTGGAGTATCATCGATGACCCTCTTCAGCCGAGTGCAGACAGTGCATGGTTGGTGCCTCGCTTCGCCTTGGCGGCTATATATTTTGCAACCAGTGGCAATAAGTGGACCGTGAGCGACAATTGGTTGACGATTGCGTCAGCCTGTGAATGGCATGGTGTCTATTGCGATAGATTTGACGAAACTGTGAATGAACTTGACCTTCCTGGCAATAATTTAATCGGATCTATTCCTCCAGTCATAAACATGCTCTCCAATCTTCTCGGTGTGACGTTCTCGACCAACAAACTGGCTGGTACGGTGCCGTGGTTAGCGCTGGGATCAATTCCTTCACTTTCGTACATATCCCTGAACGATAATCAGTTGAATGGAACTATTAGTGGAGACGTTCGAGCGAATGGCGTCTTGTGTAAGTTCTTCATCAGAACCTCCTGTTTTGTCTTACCCGTCTGTCCCTAGACTGTCGTGCTCACCGCTTTTCACAAACACACTACAACGCAGCGTCCTTGTTGCTTCAACAAAACTTGCTGACTGGCGAATGGCCTCGAACAGGCTTGTGCTCTGGTTCAGTCCCACTTTTGACGAAATGGTCGCTTGACTGTGACGAGATTAACATGGACACATGCCGCTGCTGTCAGGGTGACATGGGGACCAACTGCTTCTAGATGTACACTTGGAGTCCGTTGCATATGCTCGCGGGATCGCACGTTCATATGGACATTGGATGTGTTAATGACATGGATTGAGTCAATGGAGGCGTAGATCGTAGATGGGCAGAATGATGAAGCGATTGAAAACGTTAGCCTTTGTGTTGAATTGCGCCTTCCAGAATGAGAATTCGAATTATCTGCATCGTACCAATCCTACTAGTTTACTAGATTCATCGGGCAAACATCGTCTTGGAAGCTCTTCTTGACTGTGCAAAGTCTGCTAGAGCTGCTGGAACACAGTCAGGTACTTGCTGGGGTGGGGCCACCCTACCACGTCGTGCCGAAATGTGCAGATCAAGATATTCATTCATTTTATCAACAAAGGCCCCAGTTGTTCGCAAGAGCGCTTCAATATTATTGTGCCCTGCACCTTCAACCCAAAATGGTTTTGCCCTCCAGGGTTGGGAGAGTGCAAGGAACAAATCTTGGCCGTGCCAAAAGGGAACCACTTCGTCTTGTGTGCCGTGAATGATAAATACGGGACATCGAATTTCGGGTGCGTAATTGATGTTTGGAAAGCGATCGCCCACCATGGTAAATCGAAAGTTAAATGCAACACGATAGGCTGAGAGGAGCGGTGATTGGAGAATAACTCCACCGACGCTGCGGCCTTCACGAGCCGTTTTGGCAGCTAGGTAACATGAAGGACCACTACCAAGTGATCTTCCGTACAGGACAATCTGTTCAGGTTGGATGCGACGGACTTCTAAAAGGTATCGATAGGCTGCGTCAATATCGGCGTAACAGTTATCTTCCGTTGGAACGCCGTTGCTCTTGCCGTAGCCTTCAGGCGCAAAATCGGTCAGATGCCAATTTGACAATGGAACACAGCAAGAGAAAATGCAAGCATCTCTACGAGCCTAACATACCTGTGTAATCATATCCCATGATGTTAACTCGTAGTACTCGTGCTAAATCATTGAACCAATCGTAAATCATGCCTAAATCTTCTGCATTGCCGTGAGAAAAGAGAATCGTCACTTGGGCGTTGGGTTTCTCAATGAAAAAGGCTGGAATTCTTGATCCAGTTGAGGTATTCAGCCAAAAGTGACGCGAAGGGTGAAGATATGTCGGTGGTGGAGGTTGGAAGAGTAATGAAGAAATTGCATCGCCCATGATTTGGTCGTATCTACGTCCTTGTAAGACAGTGGGCAGCGCGGGCCGCTCTCCTGTGTTATGGGTAACGACAGGTTAAATTCTTGAACAAAATGAAGTGTTCACTTGAAAGAAAGTCAAAAGGAGGGACAGTGGATTGGAATTGAAGGCGATGATCTCAGGATTGACGAGGGTTCACGCTGTAATGGAGTAGATTATTCCAGTTCTCCTCAAGGTTCATATGCATAAACTCGGAGTATAATATTGGAATGTCCTCTGTGAGATGTTGGGTGTCGTGTGTCGTGTTGTCGTGTTACGGGGTGCGGGTTGCGGCTGCGAGGAGGTCGTTTGTTGTTCGACTCGTCTCTTCCCTCACTAAAAACGTCGCCAGAGAAGCCGGAAACCCAATGCCCCTGTAGTCGATCGAGTCGGTTTTACTCATGCGTTGCGAGTTGCGATACAAGTACAAGTACTGTAGTTGCGAGTTGCGATAGGTTCCGTTTTTCGTTTTTCGAACTCTACGTCATTCTCATAGACATTCTACAGGCTATACTCCGTTGTTACTCTACGGTGGCCTCCAGCAGCATTCCAGTACTCAGTAGTGGCTTACAATTTACAGCAGGGGAGTACTGGCTAGTACTGGTACTCCAGTACAAGTAGTGCAGTATGCGTATCAGGCTCATACAGGCGGGTTCAGTATTAGCTCTTGCATAGCTCACACCTTGTTCAATGTTCTGTCAGATTTATCTTTGTTACCAGGTACTGTATGAGATACTACTACTGTGCTACTGTGTATTGGAGTCTGGGGGGCACCTGAACAAAGCAACTCAGCTTATGTAGATTTCACGTCGACCACATTACCAGAGGTGGGTTCCTATTGCCCCCGGTTTATAGTACTCGCACAACAGTACCAGTCCCAAGTAAGACTGTTCAGCAGGCATTCTTACATTTTTTGAATCTTCTACCATGTTCATACAACTCACTAGACTATCTTCGTGCATGCTGTGTTTATCGTCCGATCCGATCTGATAAGATCTTTGGCATTCGTCAGTTCTCAGTTCTACAACGAACGTTTGGATTAGAAGGTGCTGAGAACGCGGTACCATGTTCACCGAATCTGATGCAGCAGTCCATACACCATTGAACAATGATATCAACGATTCGGATGAAAACGATGTGACTCTCGACATGGATGACACCGATACGATCGGATTGCTGGGAAGCCGACAAATTGAACTAGAAGAAAACGGGGAAGATGAAGTACGCCCCGATGCTTGGATGCGACCATACTGGCTCGGGTTGGGACTCTTTCTTATACTTTTTGCCTTTTGGATACTTGATTCACTCAAGGAACCTATCTTCGCGTTGCTGGTTGATGGGAATATCGAAAAACACCAACCTCCGGCAAAGCTCTGCTCCGTCGCTACAACGTTGCTACTAGTATGCTTCCTCGAACTCGTGTCGCATCCGCGCACCAGAGCCGACATTGTACCGCAGGAATACGTGCTCAGCGGGGGCGGTCATTGGAATCGCATGAAAGTCGGAAATGAATCTGCTCCGAAAGAAGAAGATTCTGTGCGAGCGTCGCTCTTCCTGTATTTGGGTATTTGTTACAGTCTTGTCTTTTTGCTTGTCGCATTCGTTATTGACTATCACCCAGGATTTTCCGCGAAGGTGAGCCCTGAATTATCCTCGTCGTCCAAACTTCTATGGCGGTTGATGGCATATGTTACCTTTGCCATGATTGAGTCCTTTGGCTCTCTTACTGTTGCCACGTTTTGGTCGTATACCAATTCAACTCTTGTATTGCATGACGCAGAACGTTACTACGGTCTCATAATCGCATGTGCTCAAATTGGTGCGATTGGCGGCAGCACCATGGTCACGAAAGACAGGTGGTCTACCAACACTTTGCTTGTGGTGGTGTGTATGGTGATACTGCTGATGACGGTGGTGATGACCTCGTATGATCGCAGATTTCCTGCGTCGTCGTATGGAAAGCCAATTCCGTCGTCTGCATCGTCAAGGACTGTCCCTGTACCCCACAGTGCCTGGTCCGGTATCTACCTCATTCTCCAACACAATTATGTCTTGTGGATTCTCGGTGTCTCGTGTCTCTACGAGGTTGCTTTGACATGTCTTGACTATCAAATGAAACTCTTGGGATTCAATCACTTTGAAGAACCTGGCGGAATTTCCTTCGCTCAGTTTCTGGGTCACTTTGGCCAGATAACGAACGTCCTGTCACTTCTGGTATCGAGCATCATTTTCCCATTCGTCATTCGTAGAGCGGGGTTGCGTCTGACTCTTCTCATCTTCCCGACCCTCCTCGTCGTGGCCACATTTGTGGCATACACTGCGATTCCGGGAAATTTGACTGTTTTGTTCGTCAGCATGTCGGTCCTGAAGGCCATGACGTATTCCATGCACGACCCAGCCAAGGAATTGTTGTACATGCCTACATCGAATTCGATCAAATTTCGAGCCAAATTCTGGATTGATGTTGTGGGGGAGCGCGTTGCCAAAGCGATAGGGAGCAGTATCAACACGTTGGCGGGTTCTGTCGCGCGATCTGTCTCCTTCACTAGTTGGCCGAGCATTCTATCGGCGCTGGCGCTGTGGTACGTCTGCTATCGCGTTGGAAGGGAGTTTGAGAAACTAATTCGAACTGGCAAGGTGGTTGGGGAAGGTGTCGAGGAGCAATCAGATTCACAAGGCTTCTACCGGCCGATAACTGGTGTGGACGATGATGTGACGATCGTTTTCGAGCCTTTCAAGCCCAGGATTGCTGACGAATTCGATCGCGGTAGTAGAGTGGAAATGACCCCTCTAAGTCAACCGCAGTCGCCTTAGGGAGGACGTCTCATGATCACTTCAAACATGCCGTTTAGATTGAAGCGTGCTGAAGTGGCTGCCCTGATAGCAGTAGCTATCATCTGGGACTACGCCACGAATGTGGCGTACTTAGGTACATGGTTGTAAACAAGCGTAAAGTAGCCAATGTCTATCGCATACCCGTCGCGTACACCAACAATACTTCAAACTTAATGCTCAGTATCCTGATCAATACCACTACGGTAGGCAATCCTCACGACAGCAATGAAGCTGAGAGTAATGAAGCCATGCACTTTGTGCTCTTGTTCAAATGGTACAAGTCAACAACTGAGTTGCATCCACCAGTCATGCACATATAGCACTTGATTCATGAGTGAAAGTGCCAACAGCAACAATCCCGTTTGGATTTACCAAGGCAACCAAAAGTTATTTATCGTCACCTTTAGTTCCTTTGGAAAAACCCATGTCTTCAAGGTTCAAAGTTTTGAAGTGACATTGAAGTTATCACGGTTGCGTTTGCAACATATCTTTGCAGCCAGGCACTCTGAGGTTTCAACTTTCTATTAATTACAAGTCCGTCCTACTAACAGAAAGGGGACATCCCGCAAAACAAAAACACCTTTGCCTTTGAAAACCTTGTTGTCTGTAAAGTTGCAACACTTGCACTTACCAACTTCAAACAGATGTCAAAGTGGAAGCAGAAGATGAACACATTGATTTACAACTTGTTCCCAGCACCAACCCTCCAGTGTTGTGACTGAGGAAGTCACATTTGAGGGAATGTTCTTGGGGTGGAAGATGACACTTTGCATCGATCACCACCCTTCAAATGATGTCCCAGTAATATGTTGAGCTAACTCAAACGTAAGCTATTCAAATGATGAGGGGATTGTAGGTTACGTTGGCAAAGGAGCCAACAGGAGGCCCTGATACAGGTCATTTGCCATTTGTTCTGTGAATGGAGAATTATAGGCGGTTTGATACAGGTCGTTTGCTATTTTTTCTGTGACTTGGGGAATGGCAGTTTTTTAGGCTTGAACAGAATGCTGATCACCAGGATTAACTGTTCAGCAAATTGAGGGGTGGAACCTGAACGGAAGACTCAAAGCGAGACTTAAATCTCATTTTGGTCCAAAAACCGCGGACAGCTCGAGGAGTTGTTCAACCCATTCTTGTTGGCCAAGTGGGAAGGGGACCTTGAAGAACGCGGTTGCAATCCTCATTGATCAAAGGAGGACAGCGCAGTGGAGGGTTCCAACTAACAGTTTTCCACTTAGCAAGTACTTCCTTTTGTCCAAGAAGCAATTCTTAAGCACACTCTCGTTAGCTGCCCAGTCTATTGAGTTGAATTTGCTATAATCAAAATGGTCTCATGTTCTTGTACCTCGTTCCTGGTATCTGGTGTAGTGGGTTGTGGGTTTCATAAAAACTAAAAACTAGCTACTCAACATAACTAAAACTAACTAGTGGGTTCCTCACATCTGATCGGAGTAGTGATACATAATACATACCACAGGATACAGGATATAGGATACAGGATACAGGATACAGGATACAGGACGCGCAATGCCCCCAAACCCCAAACTGGTCGTACTCTCCGTTGGAAAAGACCTACTACAGTAGCATACCTTTTTTGTTCTCATATAGTATGCAGTACCCTTCTACCTACGTAAGCTACTACATGAGTACACAGTTGTTGTGCTCATGCCCCAGTATTGCAGTTCATCGCATGGCACGTACAGTAAGAAGCATTTGTGAAGCAACCTGTGCTTTACAACGAATTCAATGAGTATTCCATCCAGTAACTTTGAATACGTACAGTACAGTACTACAGTAAAGTAAGACACTGTCGTTTCAACATGAATTACCGTCGATTTATGTACTGTAGACCTGTAGTACATGTAATCCACGTAACAGTACAACAGTACCCCAGAGTGGTCATACTCCGTAACAGACACACACACACACACACACACACACGCACATAGCAAATTTAAAAAGGAGTAGGATAATGCGTTTTGCGAGGATGTTCCCTTCATGGGTCCGGAAATGAGAAATTTAGCTCTCCTCCGTTAGATTTTGAAACCGTTGTTTCCTGGAGCTTGTTCCAGGGGTGCACCGTATCTGCTGACGGTATCTGTGTACCACTATACAGTAGCACTCGGTACATAGTGGACGTACATACGTATGCGTTCAAAAATCCAATCCGGGGAATGCCCCTGACCCCTGACCCTCGAGACCTGGCCTCACTTACTCAGCCTTGACCAGAATCTAACGATGAGGACTCTCACCGTGGTTTTATTGACGCTGAGCACAACGCATATTGCAACAGCCTTTTTTCCAAGCCGGATTCCTGGGTTTCGATATCCTCTGCAGTTATGGCCACTTGGTTCAAGTATGGCTGAAAAGGTTTTGGAAAATCCCAAATGGCCGCCGGATTGGCCGTATACCGACGCCGATTTCAGAAGAATGGATGAATCGGATGACAAAATCTTTTACAACCAGCCCCGCCTTTGTTACCACATCGATGATGCTGCGGTGGGTGCGCTTACTAGTTACTACAAGCAACACCTGAAGGACGGCGAGGACGTGCTCGATATTTGTTCGTCTTGGGTTAGCCACTATCCAAAGGATTGGCGAGGAGGCAAGGTCGTTGGGCTTGGGATGAACGAGTATGAGCTTAGTCAGAATCCTCAGCTGACTTCATACGATGTCAAGGATCTTAACGAAGACCCGAGATTCCCCTACGAAGACGCCTCCTTTGATAAAGTCACTTGCGTCGTAAGCGTTGACTACCTCAACAAGCCAAGGGAGATCTTTGCTGAAATCGGTCGTGTCTTGAGACCAGGAGGCAATTGCTTGCTGTCCATGAGCAACCGCTGCTTCCCCACCAAAGCCTTCCAGATTTGGCTTCAAACCAATGATTTGGAACGCATCTTCATCGCTGGCTCATTTTTCCATTATTCCGGTCTGTTTGAGCCTCCTAGATGTGACGACATTTCTCCCAACCCCGGTCTGAGCGACCCTATGTATATTGTCAGGGCAAAGAGGAAGTCTAGTTGAGATATTATGTCGTACTGAACCCGCCATCATAATTACTAAGTACTCATTTCCGACTTCGCGAGACTCAGTATAGCCCAGCAGGAAAGCCTGACGCTGTTGCCATGTGTTCTATCTTGGTTCCCTTGGAAGTGAACCCCACCTTCAGTTTCAGCATCAGATTCTTGCTTCCCATCATACTGTTCGTCACAATGATGGTTTGTGTGACGGCCTTGCTATTTCCTCCAGATTGTGGCACGGTAGTTGATGTAGGCGGTTGCATATCCATGGTGACGTACTTAGGTACCGCACATTGCATGCTAAGACCATAGATGGGAGCATCAGTTGTGTTCGTGAAAGTCGCTACCAACGTTGACTTTTGCTTGTTCCATGTGTCAGGCTTGCTGCATTCGAACTCGACACTCAGCCCCTGATGAGCGAAGGCGTGGACCTTGATAGACTCTGCAGGAGCAACTGGTATCATAGGATTGGCAGGCATGACAACTGGTGCAGCCATAGGAAACGAAGACGATGCGCCAAACATATCAACGACTCCTGAAGGTGCAGTTTGGACCGGTGTGGGAGGTGCACCGAACAGATCCATTGGATTGATTGGAGCGGCAGGAGCAGTCGCAACTGGGGCGGGCATTGAAGAGAAAGGATCAAACGCGCCGGATTGCGGCACCGATGGAGCTGCAACAGGAGGCGCCGAGAAAATATCCGAAAGAAGATCGAGATCACTCGACGGCAGAGACGTAGTTCCATTCGGAACAGAGGTTGGAGCACCACCTCCGAAAATGTCGGCGAGATCCAACAGATCACCACCGCCCTTCTGCTTGACTGCAACAGGTTTGGTGGCAGCACCACTACCCATGTCATCGTAAAAGTCATCAGCTTGCTTCTTCTTTTGCAGCACCTTAAGGTCAACTATCGGCATGCGTGTTAGCGCCTCTTTCGCTGCGCTGATGATGCCTGGGCTGATAGTAGCACCATCAGAAACTCCAAATAGATCGTCTCCGCCTGTACTCTTTGGCGGGAGAATTCCTTTTGCAGCCATGAGGAGGGCATCGTACTCACATGCTCGAAGTTGCATCTCCAAAGCGTGCGAGGTTTTGCTCTTACGAACAAGAGCTTCTAGCCTTTCAACAGCACTTGGGTCCCCAGCGTTAGCGAAACGATCACTCAGCTTTGCAAAGCAAGTGAGACATCGCTCCTTCACTTCCGCAACACAGGAATGCCTTGTCATTACATGCTCAACCAAGTTTACAACGGACGTTGGATCCAGACCCATGAAAGAGATACTGGATGGGGAGGTACCATTGGCAGCATCGCTCACTTCGCCCAATGCTCCTGAGCTTGAAGGCGGAACGTAGGTGTAAGGTGCAAGAACCAAATCGCCGAATTCACCGATACACCAAATACCAACGTTGAGGAGACCACGCTGAGTGCCATCGTCGTCGCGAATCGCCTTCGCCAACTTGTGGGTAGCGTACGCTTGAACATCCTGAGAAGCACGGGAAATGTAGACAATCGTGGCACTTTGCACGTCACGACTTGTTTCTCGTCCGGCAATCGTGAGCATGGTGATGAGAGTATCGATTCTCCACCGATCATCTGGGCTGAATCGATCGACAACACGAAGAATTCGGTCACAGATATCAGAACGATGTTCGCGTGGGCAGAGCACTAGGTAATTGAGAAGCTCGGAAGTCAAATTTTCAACGTTTTCAGAGTTGACCAAGTGGTAAATCAACTCAAGGGCGCGTTGTCGGATACTGACATCGGGATCTTTCAAACAGTCAACAACGGTGGTACGATGGCGCTGAAGCGCAGCAGCAGCACTATTGGCAGTTTCCTCGGCATCTTCTCCTCGGCTCTTTTGATCCACGATGCATTTTGCGAGAGTATTCAATGCAACGTATCTAATGTTGTTGTCTCGATTGAGCAAGAACCGTCCAAGAATATTGATCGCAAGGACCCGCAATGAATCCTCACTTTCGATAGCCATAATCGTTTGCACACATTCGTAGAGAATGGCGTTGCCGGCATTCTTGGATGTCTCGGTGTTGGTTGCGACTTGGGCGAGAACGTCATTCATCTCCTCAGAGGCTTCTTCGTTTCCAGTTCCAAGCAAGCGAAGCACAGTGAGAATCTGCACCTGTAAAAATGGATCAGAGATGCCACCAACATCATGCTCCGGAGAGTAACCCTGGCTCAGCAAATTGCGGAGCAATTTGACGAGAACCGGAACCAGGCGTAAGAATGCTACGCGGCACGGAGTCTCCGAGAGATCTTCGTACCCCTCCTCGCCAGCAGTTTGGTTATCAATCAGCAAAATTTGAGTCATCAGCTGGACTACCGTGATTAGAACACCATGGCTCTTGTCTTTGAGGAGAAGGGCGACGCGGTCGACAAAGTCTTCAATCATCTCTGGGCACTTAGTGAGACAACGAGACATTGCGAGGCATGCCTTCTTTCGCAAGTATGGAGTGGTGGATTTCAAGTGCTTATCAACCTCAGGCGCTAAATCACGCGACATGTCGGCGGTGGCAAGATTTCCAATCGCACAAAGAGAAAGACCAGCGACAAACCTATTCTCCGAGTTAAGATCGTTCTTGAGCGAGTTCGTAGAGAGCATCAGCACATCAGCATCCTCAGTAAGCAACAACATCATGCCGAGGTATCCAATGCGCTTTTCAGGGAAGTGAGGGGAGGCAGTCAGTTTCATGCACTCCAGTTGACCAAAATGAGTTGGATAACCTGCAACGGATAAACTTGTAATTAGACAAAATAAAGGGAATTTCATATTCAAGTGGAATCCATATACTGATGACTCAAAACGATCTGAAGTTCTACCTTCCACAACGATGGAGCGAGGTTTCCAATGTTCCCAATGACGCATGTCTTTCACTCAAAACAAACTCACCCAGCATGTGCATAAAGAGAAGCTTAGCAACATTGCGATGACGGTAATGTTCTTGCTCCTCCCGAATGGCAGTGCGAATCATTGCTGACTCTTTGGCGATGACCGCGCGCTCCTCCGAAGCCGTTTTGCAGGCGCGGACCTTACGGATCAAATCTCTTAGTTTCATCGACATCTTGGCGAATAATATAGATTTAATGAAAGAAAGGGAAGGAAGGCCCGTAGGAGAGCCTCACTCCTCCGTCGTTGTTGTTGGTTTTCGGACGGTTGTTGTTGGCAGGAGCAGCCGAGCGAGGGTGCCAGTTGAGAAAAATCAAAAAGACCAGTGCTAATTCGTACAGGGCTGTACGTCGTTGTATCATTTTTACCGTAGAAACAAGATTCCTCCATGGTCTGGCCGACGTATGTATATCCAGATTCCGTTCTTTAAATCAGAGTCTGTGCTTGCTATGCATTTTTATGCATTCAAGGCTCCTCAAGCCTGTGAGACGCCTGTCCTTGTACCGGTAATCTGGAGTCTCGTGCAGTGCGAGCTCTGCCTCTGGAGAACGAGGTACTGTACTTGTACGTGATACCGGTTCTCGTGTCACGTACAGCATGAACTCCAGTTCCACGTTCCACCCAATGGCGTATGCATAAGAAAACTTGGATTCCGGAGTCATCAGTATCTAGTACTGTAGTACTACCGGTAGTAGTATGACTAGTGTAATAAAGAGCAAAGAGAAAAGATCGATGCAGTAGCCACATCGTAGGTTTATTGCAAATATAGTTACATGCCAATTGTTCTGATTGACTATCCACCATCCTGATCTCGCTAATCAATGCCAAGTTCGGTTTCTCGTCACAAAGAATTTTCGAATCACAAGTTCCTCATTCTGGCTTCACGCTTCACACAAGAATTTGGAACGATAACTTGAAGATTTTTCTAGTAATCAATCTTCAGACACTACTGAGGGCATCTGGTTTCCATCTACTTCTCCGCAGGTTAGTATTTACCGACGCTTCGTCATTCTCCAAGGAGCATGCTGGCTGAAGACTGGCACAAACTTATTGATCTCGTCTTTCTGGGCTTGAAGGATACACTCAGTGATCCAGACCATGTTGCGGATTTCTTGCTCCTTAAGCTTGACGTAAGCGTAGAAAACACCGAAATGGAACTGACCTTCGAAGGCCAACTCAAGCATTTGCACATCGCGTTCGTAAAAGGCATCGTCAATGCTCTTCTCTCCACCACCGGCAGAGTGGACGTTCCAAATAGTCGAGTATTGCGGGAAGAGTTCCAAGACTTTCCCGAGTTCGTCTTCGTCACAGACATCAGTCAACATGGCAGTTCCACAAGGATAGAGGTGGCCAACTGCTGGGTAGAGTCGCTTGCGGTCCGATGTACGCATGCCCGGCTCGTTGAGAGGTGTGCCGAAGGAATTGAGAGTGATGTTGATCGCATTAGTATCTGCGCGTACACGCAAGATTTCGCCCATGATCGTAGCGGTGTCACCTCCGAGCTTCATGACATACTGGTAGAAATCTTCAAGCCAGTACTTGATGAGAGACGACTTGATAATTTCAATCTCCACCTCTTGGAGTACCTGACGACTGTCCCCAATCTGAGATGCCTCCTGCAAGAACTGGGCGAAGTACTTCCCAACAGGAGTGTCGACAAGCACGGTTTGGTAGAGATCGTTGTATCCTTTGGAGCTATTCTCGAAAGTTGGGATACTTCGCATCGTAGACTCCTTGAACATACCAAGAGGGTGGCACTGTTCGATGAGTTCGTTAATATCACGACCAGAAAGTGTTCCCTTGAGCAAGAGCATGACATTCTCAATCATATACTCGTAGGTGATAAAATCAAGGAATTGAGAAAGTGGTTCAACTGACTGGGTTCTCAAGTATTGGAACTCGCAAACGAGCTAAGAACAAAGAAGAAGAAACGTTAGAACGACTGATAGCAGGCCGAGGGTATCCCGAGAGAACATGATCCATGAAGAGCATGCCTGACTCTTGCAGAAAATTACGCTGATGGTGACAAATCCAAATGTGGGGAGAAATCCCCACTTGGATCAACACGAAACAAGATATAAATTGGAAAGCTTGCTAGAAATGGCAAATTCCAACAAAAACAGGAATGACCGTAGCGACAATAGTACCACCCCGTACCTTCTCAATCGCCTGCTTCTGCAATTCATTTGGAGAAATAGATCCCATGTCCGCCAATGCTTCAGCATAGTCACTTTCGGTGAGGTTGAGCTTCACATCCTCCAACGACTCGCACTGGGTCAAATGATGATAATCGGAATCAGCAAGGAAAGAATTTCTCATTCCACGAACCAATGCCTCAACGAACCCATGGAGAATGTTGAAAGTCGTCATGTCCCCCCGGACCAGATTGGGGAGCGAAGGTTGCCATGGTGATAGAGAGAGGATGGAATCAAGTGAACAAACCCCTCAGAATGGTTATCTGCTGCTCTTCTTTGGGAACCAAAAGGCGAGATGGGCCTTCATTCTCTTCGAGACGATATATTGAATATTCATAGATAAAGGTATACATAAATTCTAGCGAACACGGCACGAACACCCACCCGCCTCCCCGTCATTGTGTTTGGTTCTCGGAGTGGTCCTACAAAACGAGAAATTTCGATCTATTCACTCAATGTAGCGAAACCGTCATTTACCTTCGAAACGAACAAGACAGTTATCAAACAACTCGTACGTTTTGAACATCATAGCGTTGAACAAGTACCGGTATAGTAGTTTACTTAAATAGCATACCAGGTACTATCAGTACTCCAGTCGTTCGATACCTGGTATTGTTAGAGATCTACTGTCACTCTGTCACACTGTCACTCGTAATTACTGTAAGGTTAAATACCATACGGTAATACGGTAGACAGTCCTTTATTTTCCTTCGTCTGTCCGTGACTCGTGCCAGTAGTTCTGCGAATCAGAACTCTGGATCCCGCGACCACACAAGGAATTTAAATCATGTTGCCCTGAGTTTCCCTAAGTATTCAAATCTGTTATGTTGTCAATTTTATTGACAACACAACTTTTACTATGGGATTCATAACTCAAACACCACTCAACAAGTGGGATTAAAGCAACATAACTTTTGTGAGACTCCAACTAATATTGGAGATCTCACTTTCATTTTTCATCTACATTTTAACTTATAATTTCCACAAACCAAAAACAGTAAAGGCCTTTACTACTTAGTTCTACATCTTCTACATATTTGTAACAACAAATCTACCATCATGGTCCACATCTTCAGGACTCCTACGCCCAAAGCTGGACGATCCGTCACGTTCGCTTCCTCTCCCGTCAAGTCCGACGGCAGACTTCTAGGTCCTACTAACCTTAAGTCTACCGTCGGCCAGTACTCGCGTACCGATCACACGAATACTGTCATGGTTGCTCGCCTCGTACCACCGGTCCAAGGCTCTACCGTCGAGGAAAAATACTCGACCAATGTCTCCGATCATTGGTCGAATCTACCTACGGCCGTTAAGAACCTACGCTTAACTGCTATTAATTTCCCTCGCCTTTTGGATTCGCCAGCAACGGATTTAAACTCACCCTTGAAGGCAACAGAACTTTTTAAGTCCACCATGCAGAACTTACCTCCGCCCTCCCTTGCCCCTCGCGCCTCTAGGTCCGCCTCCAAAGGCGCTAACCCTGACGCGTTCGACGCTAACGTCGACTACCCCGCCGAACTCGGCGCATCTCCTGTCCCTCCTGACACGCCCACCCATCCCGCCCTCTACAAAGGTGCCTAGCCTATGGATCTCCGAAGAAATCCAAGCTCCTCCCGTGTCCGTTACATCCCTTCTCCAACCACTACCCTGATGACGATCAGGATCTCCCAAACAACAAGAAGAAGAGGCGCACCTCTGAGAAAGGTCCCGCCTATTTTGACGTCTGCAAGTTAACCTCCGACGACATCGATGATATTATTGAAGAGGATCGCAACCTCCACCCTGACGAGCGCAAGCAGCAGGCTTTGCAGCTCCACCACAGCAGGACACTAAAGTTAGCCACAGGGCTACTTCTACCACCAAGAAGGCTGCAAAGATGCAGACCACTACAACCACAACTACCATGGACAACTACTACAACAAAATGGGCGAAACTACAAACAAAAACGGTCCAACTACCTTACCTGCTGCATCTACCAATGTTATGAGCAATAACATTGGACCTACTGATGTTATTACTACAGAGGAGCACACTACTACTGCCGCCAAGCGCCGCACTAACCCCAACAAACACAACGTAATCGATCTCACCGATGATACGAACGACTTGAAAACGCCCCAGAAAGCTCCAAATTCGCCTCCCACGCTCACCTACAAGTCCAGAGCCAACACTCCAAGCATTCCTACCGCAAAAGTTACCACCTTGACCAACTTTGCCCAACCTGCTCACAATCCAATTTTTCAAGCTCCCGGGTGCATGAATCCATCTGGCTTCTCCACCCTTCAGAAGACCTGCAAAGATCTCCATGACTGTCTCTTTGCTCATCTTTTTAACCTTCCCTTCCATCCTTCACCATCAAAGTATCAGCCTCCCTCAACCAGAAAGCAACAACAGTGCCAGGGAGAATCCAAAGAACCTCCCACACTCATCCACCCCAGTCATCCTGGCCTGGAGTCAGAAATCGCCACTTTTACCCACAGAATTGCTTCCTTCGGTTATACTCCAACCCTCACTGAGTTTACTGGCTTTCTACAGCATCATGAGGACCTTGAAGACCTTGTCATAATTGCCATCAAGATGACTGGAGATGAACAGTTGATGCCCATTCTTGATTTGCTCATCCTCGTTCGCAGCGTAATCGGGCAACAAAACTCACACTCCGTGCCGCCAGCACACCGTATGGTCGACATCCTGGCCAAATTTGAGCGAATTCCGACAGATGGTTCTCGAGAAATGACTGTTCAAAATTTTCCCTCGCCCCCGCGCGTATTGGTGGACGTCGACAACTCTGCAGCCTCGCGAACGAAAACTATGACGTGTCATGACCGCAGTGCTGAACTCGGGACTCGTAATTTTGTGCCGAAACCCGGATTCCGTCCAAACTCCCTTCGCGTCAGCGCCACAGTCCCCGACAACCGCCGTATTTACAGTCCGTGTTATCCCGAGACACCGTCCCCGCGTCCCAACGTCAATGACCATTCTGCCGATGACGCATCCACTCGACCATTTTCCCAGCCCGCTTCGCCTACCGATGACTCGTTTGATATCGACCCTTTGTCCACTTTGCACCACGCGGCCCCTAACTGCTGAAGAAAAGGCCTTGGAATCGTACTGTGATGATGATGATACTGTCGAGTTTACTGTCGTGGACGGTACGGCGATCCAATCCAGTCCACCCCAGTGTGCCTACAGAGCCCACAATCCCACTGATCCCAGCCTTTCCTCCACTTCCTTGAGTGTCCAGCATCCTGTTCCTATCAAATTGGAAGATTTACCCCTCTTCCCTGACCTGATTGTGCTGATGTTGGTGAAAATTATTACTCCCCCAGTGATAATTCACCAACTAAGCCATCTGTTAACTTTTACCCTGCTTCTGACCCTGTTCCTGACCCTGAAGTCTTACCAGAAGTTGAAATCATGCCAGAACCCATGATCATTGAAAGCATTGAAGAGGAATTTGTGGAAGAAACAGCAACTAACCCAATTTTGGAGGCACTTAATGAGCTACCCAAAGCAGCAACTCAACAACCAGTCCGGATGCTACCCCCACTTTTTCCTGAACCACCCCTAAGGCATTTGAATCCTCTTGCCCCAGTTCACCACCGCCCTTATGCAATGTTCCAGGACCCAGCTCACCATCCATCGTCGGCCTTGATGTTCTCAGAAGCTACGCTGGACGACCCACTGAACGGTACCATCCATCTACGCGACCTACCGCTTTGCATCGAAATCAGCACCACTATCGCAGCTTTCTGTCTCAACTTTCTCGCCGCTCCACCGGAAGTTCATCACATTCGCGACATCACGTCATCCGACATGAAGCCTATATCGCGCCACATCACTCTCAGACACCAGATGCCAAGTCCTAACTCCCCTCTGTATTCCCGCGACGACAAGTTCTACCTACTCGGCATGATTCACACTCTGAACCGCGCTACCAACTTGCTAACCCAGCATTTCACAGACGAACAACGCTCCTTTTGACCTTCGGCATCCCGGATAAGTACTACGACATCACCCGCGACTTCTACGAAAACCCTCCCTACTGCCCGATGGAAACGACATGTGCTGTCGGACTCATCTACGCGCTCCGACTCTACTACATAACCCACCACCGCCACAGCACCTACCACCGACACGGTTTTCGCCAACACGACCTCTACCCGAAACACTTGTTCCAGATCGCAAAAGATATCAAGTCTACCGCCGCCGCTCTAAGTTTGTTCCCTGATACCACTACTTTTCGGACGCTCCCCGCTTTGCTAACCATGCCTTCTTTGAAGCCGATCTTTTCCCTACCTTTTGCATTCCTTATCGCGGATTGAAACGCTACCGGAAAATGTTTCGCGTGGACTTGAATTTCGCGCGCGCGAATCCCTATCTTGTCGCATACACGAATTCTTTTCGATTGGACGACGAGGAACAACGATCGATTGCCTTGCGAACTGCCCAGACAATCATCCGCCTTGCCTTATTCGAACATGGTCTCATTAATCGCAAGACGCGACGACGATCGAGGGAACCAGAATTATCCAACAACCGCTTCCATATTGGCAACCTTCCACCTGCAGATCTATTCTTGTCCAACTTTGCAACCTGCTTCCCCATGATTACCAGGCCCTCCCTTGTTCAATTGGATCTTGATGATGTCAATGATGACACACTTGCAATCAACTATGTGGTCTGCCAACCTCTGGACTTCCTCCAACTGTTTACCCTGCAACCAACTGAAGCAAATGAGGAAACCTACTACATGGATGTCTACTCTGACCTCACTCCAGTCCCTACCAACGGCATCAACTTCTCGATTGACTTCCTTCCGCACTTCGAGTATATCCTCTACCGAGTTGCGCAACTTGTGAATCCAAAGGACCCGACCGGCATTCTCCCAGGAACCATCCTCCTCCCACGTTATCATGTTCCAAGGCTCCCACTTGCGTCCAACTCCTACTCTAATGGTTCATCAACTGAGATTGCTAAACCTACAGCAAGAGCAGGAATCTTCCCCACCACTTTCAACCATGATCAACAACCAATCATCAGCAACAGAGATGGAGAACCCTACAACAGATTGTCAGTCCAAGCTTTGTTCAAAGCCCAACTTGCCAAACCAATTCTTTCCTATCACATTGGCGACCCCGACTGGATTCCAACCAGCGCCGCTAACCTGCGTCGCCACCCTGATTCCAGTAAGTATCACGTCGCTCGCGATCCCAAAACGGTCCCCTTTTCCTTGGCTATTCGCATGATACCAGTTTTCACAACTGGTCCACTTGAGGAATCCATCTATCAAGCCTGGGCATTGCCACATCTCATTGATGCCCTCCGTGACCCTGAGATCCAACTTTTCAACAATCATCTTTCTTATTATTATAATGAGAAAGAGTCTCATCCTGAGTTTCCATTCATTGATCAAATGGGACCTGATTCACCCTTTTCAGCCAATGGCTACAATGGTGAGTCTAGTCTACAATGTCTGTCTTATCCTGGTTGTTATGCTGGTTACTTACCTTTTTCTATCTGTGATAGCCTAGGCTGTCCCAATCAGATGGAATTAGTTACAAGTAACAACATAATTACCTTCCAACAGGATACAACTACATTTTCTGGACCACATTTCGCATGTCTTGCTGTAAAACTCGCCGTTCCGCTTTATTTTCCGATCCGACTCGAACCCCGGACCCCCAGCACGAAATTTCTGCACAAAACGACCCACAAAACGAAAATCTTGCAGCAAACGCACCTGAAACTACAGTTTTCACGCACGATGAACCTGACAGCGAAATTTACACACAAAATGACACTACCAGCGAAAATCCAACACAAAACGACGCGCACAGCACGGAAACTCACTCCCAACAGCTAATTTCCGACGCCGAAACTACATACGACGAACACGCACAAGAAACTCAACAACTGCCCGGAACTCAACCAAATCTCGCGTTTTTGCCACCAAACTCGCCCGAAACAAGCAGTTCACAAGCCAAAACACCCTCGAATTCACCTCCAACTGCAAAACCTACTTCTGGCCCTCTTCAACGCATTTCCGATGCATTTTCAGGCATTCTCACGCCGAAAAACGTAAAATTACCTCACGATCCGGCCACAACCGACTCGAACCCACAACCTCCGATTTCAACAACTTTTTCGACGACGCCCAAAATTATACCTTCCAAAACTTACCACCCCGGAATTCGAACCCTCAACCACCAAATCCGTCACAAAATCTTTCGCAACCCCAAACTCAACAAAGCAAAATTATTCAACCTCCCAATACGAAACCTACCAAATCTACACAAAAAACGGCCAATTCTGAAAATGATCACCAAACTCCTCCAGAAACTCAAAAACTCGCTTCCGCACGCCCAACTCCGCGCCAGGCGACCCATGCCACCTTTGCATACCCACCAACTGTCGACACCTTCTTTGACGACGACACCGATCATGACTCAGAGCAAGAGCCAAAACACATCCAGCAGACATCGCCTGACGCACTCACATCCTCCACGCGAACCGACTTCACTTATCCCCCAATTGAAGATCTAACCAAGACGCTTTTGAAGTACGCCAAAAATGCAAACCTTCGCAAATTGGCTTACCCAACCGACCTTCAAGCACGCCGCCGCCATTTTAACACCTTCATCGACAACCTTCGAATTGTTTGCAACATTTCCCCATGGACGCGCCAAGTCTTTGATCTTTGGCCAAAACAAGTCTCTTATTCACACCCATTTGTTGGCACCGCACTTTACAACCTGATCTTTACAAACGTCTGCGATCCCTGCCAAAAACACATCATTGATGGTCCACCAGACGCCCGCACCGCGATTCTTACTCTGCGACGCCATTGTGCACCGCTAACTCCTGATCATGTCGAGCGCACTCGAGAAGCTTTTTGTTCCATCAAACAACCACATCATGAAGTCGCCACCTCTTACCTAAACCGCATCCGCATCCTTACGCGCGACTGCTATCATGCTGGAATCCCCAACACCGACGCCGAACTCATCAAGCGCACCGTTCGTGGTGGAAGCAATCACTCCTTTTACGCCGCATCTTATCAACGCTTCGACGCCGATATCCGTCGAGCTGAACTAAACGACGAAGCTCTGCCACCATTCGCCGAACTTGAGAGCCATCTCCTCAACATTGACGAATCCCGTGGTCTCACACTACCGTCTCAAAATCAACGCAACTACAATCAGCACGCACATTCTACCCGTCAACAATCTCACCATTTTCAATCGCGCCACCCCCAAACTACCCATCGTGTTTTCACACAACGTCAACAACAAGCTTTCAGCTCCATCCTTCGCCCATATTCAAACCCTAATGGCAACAATCAAAACAGAAGTCATCCACCGAGACCACCGCAAAACCATTCGCGCCCGTTCCGACCTCCTACAAATCCTTCGCGACCACCTTTCAACAACCCGAATCAACGTCGCCCACCACCTCCTTCGCCTCGCCCATCCAACCAACCCCAACGGAACAATCGACCACCTTTCCGACCAACGTTGAATCCAAATCAACGACCATCACCCAATGGATCTAACATCAATCAATCGCGCAACTCTGCATCCAACGCAGCTACCATCGTCTGCAATAACTGCGGACGCCTCGGCCACTATTCGCGCAACTGTACCAACCCAAGATCCAACCAAAACAATCGCGCATCCAACCCGCAACGTTCAACCAACAATGAAAACGCTGCTCCTCGCAATCAACAACGCGCTTACTTTGTTACTGACTCTAGTCAAGACTCCCAAAATCATTCAAGATACCATCACCAAGCTTTCAAAGCTTCCTCCTTGATCAACTTGATGATCAACAAGACAACATCCCATGGCCCAATCCCACTCTACCTCAGATGCCTATCAATCAACCTCTACTTGATAGAGATTATCTTCCAACTGCCAACCATGCTCCTCCCAACTCTGGAGCCACAGCTTATTTCCTGATGATCCCCAATCACCATACCAAAGATTTGGTCCCCACTCCTTGCAAACTGGCTACCTGACAGTGGTGCTACCAGCCATTACACACCACTTTTCAGCGACCTCAGTGATGTTGAACCCTGCAGTGTCCCAATCTCCTAGCTGATGGCAGCACCAAGATGTCTACCCACAAAGGCACAACTGAATGTCACTTCACCACTGATGATGGCCTCAAATCCATCCTAGGTCTCACTGATGTCTACTTTGTTGAAGGCCTAAGTCACAGACTACTCTCCTGACTGCTCTATCATGCACTCAAAATTTCAGTGTCCTGATCAAGAACAGAGCTACCACCATTCAACTCCCAAATGGCTCCACCTACACTTGGCCAATTATCACCAGAGAAGTACCAAATCCACACCAAGCCTTTTCAACCACTTCCAACCCCAAAGTTCCCTTTGACCTTGACTCTGAACCAGAAGAGCAACACTTTGATGACACTACAACCCCCATTGACACTGATCAACGCCGCTCAGTCACTGCCTTACCTTTGGAACTGATTTATCGACGACTTGCTTACCGCAATTTTCGAAATCTCATGGTTGGATCCCTTCACCAAACATGGAATGATCATGTACTCACACCTACTGTTGACCACAACTCCTGGCCTCTCCGCATTTCCATCAGTCAAAAACGCGCCAGAAACAAAACGCCTCAACGCCAAGGCACAGAACCCTTCCATCGCCTTCATCTTGACCTTATGCGCAATCCTTTCCGCTATGGTCTCACCACCAATTCCAACTACTCAGCCTATCTGTTTATTGTCACAACCCCAGGCAAACTAACAGGTTGGATTGGTCTTCCAACTGAAAGCACAACTTCCATCCTTATTGCTCTGAAGCAATGGCTGACTGATACAGAACTACTTGGCCGCACCCAATCCGTCCGTTTCATCCGCACTGATGCTGGATCTGCTTTTACATCAACAAAATTCATCTCTGAATGCACCTCACTTGGTATCAAAGTTGAAGCTGCAGCCCCTGAACATCAAGAAATGAATGGTATTTGTGAAGCAAAATGGCGTGAAGTCCACAACACTGCCAACATTCTCCTCAACAATGCAAGACTTGGAGGTGCCTTCTTCCATCATGCCCATGCCTATGCAGTTCAAATCCTAAATGTCTGCCCTGCCAAGAATGTTATTGATCAAGATGGCAACCCAACAACTCCCTATCAATACAGCTTCCAACGCAAGCCTTCCATTGCCAACTTTCGTGTCTTTGGATGTCCTACCTTCTTCAAACGCTATGAACCAACTTTCCGCAACAAGCTTATCACATATAAGCAACAACTCCAACGAGCCTCTGGAATTTTCCTCGGTTTCCTGACAACTCCGCAGGCTGGCTAGTCTACTCCCTGACCAACCCCAAAGCCTTGTCATCACCCGCGATGCCTACTTTGATGAAGACTTCAATTCAGCTCTATGTTTTGATTCCAAACCCTTCGCTGGAGCCGTCCCCATCCGCTCCCATTTAACCCAAATGGACTCTGCAACACTCCTGAAAACTCTGAACCATCTACTTTTCACCAAACTGGATCTGCAGCCAACCTTGGCAATCCACCATCAACCTTCATTGATGACACAAATCCACTGCCCTCCCTGACTGCCATCCCTGAATCAACTGATGACAATACTGATGAACAACCACCTGGAACCATGCCTAACCCAACCCATGCTGACCATAACAATGAAGCAATCATCCAACATGGTCCAACACCACCCACACCACATCAAATCAACTTTGTCACCCATCAACAACATCATTCCCAACTCCACAAGATGATGACCATCTACTTCCAAGAATGCAATGAAGATCTACCAACTATTGATCCCATTCACTCTGCCATGATGACAATTGACAACCCTCCCAGCAACAATTCACAAGCCAACCCCCAGGAACCTGTGGACAAATACCTTCCAGAACCACAATCTCTGAAAGCTGTCCTCAAACTTGATGATGATGTCCGCAATGCTTGGTTACATGCCATCAAAATGGAAATCAAGAACCTCATTGACCATGATACTTTCATCCTTGGACAAACCCCACACAAAGATGAACTCATTATCCCAGTCAAACTTGTGCTCAAAGCAAAACAAACTGCATCTGGAAAACTTGACAAACTAAAAGCTCGCCTTGTCGCCCGTGGCGACCTGGAGAAACGTCTCCTGAAAAGAGTTAAAGCCATCAACCAACAACGACTCCTTGAACAACGTCAAGAAATTGCTGAATCTGCTACCTCTTCACCTGGCACTCCAAAACCTATACCTGTTGAACCACTCATGTATGAAGACACCTGGTCACCCTGTGCATCTGCAAGAGGGGTCAAACTATTCATTGCAACCATCTGTGCATCCAGAAGAAGTGTCAAGAGTGCTGACTTCATTGGTGCCTACCTCCAAGCCAAAGTTATTGGCCGCCACTTCGTGAAACTGCCATTGGAATACGCCTATCACTTCCTGAATACGCTAAATTCTTTGGCTCCCCAATGTTACTGAACAAAGGAATCTACGGTCTTGTCTACTCCGGCAAATATTGGAACATTGAATTTTCGGAATGGCTCTACTCCCAAGGTTTTATCAGTCTCCTTCCGAACCGTCCTATTTTGTCCGATACGACAAACACAATCAATGGCTCCGCCTACTATTTTTCGTCGACGATATGCTCTACGCTGGAAGCAACGATTCCATCGAAAAACAATTTGAAGATTCCGTCCGCAATCGCTTTGATGTCAAATTCCTCGGCCCTGCGCAATGGTTCCTACAAATGCGTATCCACAAACATTCCGACTCAAGCTACACCCTCGACCAGCACCGCTATGTTTTGAATACTCTTCAACGATACGATCCAAACTCCGAATTCCCAGAACGAGATACTCCCTTCCCTCCCGATTATACTTTCAGCAAGGATAACCGCCCCGTAACCGCCTCCGACCTGACTCTCGTCGAACAAAAGCAACAACGCCTTCCGTTCCGCTCTGCTGTCTGCACTCTCCTCTACCTAGCATACAACACAAGAGCTGACATCCTATTTGCTGTCTGCAAACTTGCTAAAGCATGCATCTCTCCTGGCATACCTGATTTTCGAGCTCTCACCTGGCTCATTGGCTACCTCCGACGTCGTCCCTACTATGCCCTCAAATTCTATCCCGATGGCACTTCAAACCCCATCTATGACATCTGCATCCATCATCGCATTCCATACACTGATCTCACTGTCTTCTCTGATGCCAGCTGGCAAGACTGCCCGATACTGGCCGATCTACTGTTGGATACATGATCTTCTACAATGGTGCTCTTATTGAAGCAAATTCTACCATGCCAACACCTGTTGCCATGTCTACCTCTGAAGCTGAATATATGGCTGCATGTTCCGCAACCATGGCCACCGCTCACATCCGAATGCTTCTCTATGATATGCTCTATCTTGGCACCAAACAATGGCGTGAAACCACTCAACGTCTCCCTTCTATCCCTGCCATCCTCATGATTGACAATGAAGCAACTGTTCAAATCGCCAAGAATGGCAAACTCACTCGCAAAACTCGCCACATTGAACGCCGTTTCCACTTCGTCCGTCAAGGCCAACAAGACGGCATCCACCAACTCATTGGATTCCCTGTGACTCCCAACTTGCCGATATCCTCACCAAGACTCAACACTCCGGCAAAATTGATCCTCACCTCACCAAGATCTTCTGTGTTCTCCCCGACCACATGCTTTCATCACCGGGACCAGAGATCTGATCCAAGAGGGGTGTTAGAGATCTACTGTCACTCTGTCACACTGTCACTCGTAATTACTGTAAGGTTAAATACCATACGGTAATACGGTAGACAGTCCTTTATTTTCCTTCGTCTGTCCGTGACTCGTGCCAGTAGTTCTGCGAATCAGAACTCTGGATCCCGACCACACAAGGAATTTAAATCATGTTGCCCTGAGTTTCCCTAAGTATTCAAATCTGTTATGTTGTCAATTTTATTGACAACACAACTTTACTATGGGATTCATAACTCAAACACCACTCAACAAGTGGGATTAAAGCAACATAACTTTTGTGAGACTCCAACTAATATTGGAGATCTCACTTTCATTTTTCATCTACATTTTAACTTATAATTTCCACAAACCAAAAACAGTAAAGGCCTTTACTACTTAGTTCTACATCTTCTACATATTTGTAACAACAAATCTACCATCATGGTCCACATCTTCAGGACTCCTACGCCCAAAGCTGGACGATCCGTCACGTTCGCTTCCTCTCCCGTCAAGTCCGACGGCAGACTTCTAGGTCCTACTAACCTTAAGTCTACCGTCGGCCAGTACTCGCGTACCGATCACACGAATACTGTCAGGTATATGTACAGTACAGTATGTACCTGTACCTGCTACAAGTACTAGTAGAACCAGGTATTAGTACTTGTACTCCAGGTTCTACTCTACTAGTAGGTGTAATTCAGTGAGGGTGCTGGTCCAATATCCGATGTAGGATGTGGCCAATGGCTTGGCGGCTTATGGCTGTTGATTAGGAAAACAAGCAGTCCAGCTTAGGAGTACATGTTCGAGAATTCGAGTATAGATGCGATGGTGATTGACCGCGAGTCATGGGTGTCATTCCTGGTGAGAATTGCTCTTAACAAAAACCATTATAAAACAACTACTTTTTAATTGACAATTCTTGACAACACACACACCTAGTATCCTTTCCTTTTCAACCACTACAGCTTTGGGAGCATCGCAAGCTCATATTTCTGAACTTCATCCTCATGGATCAAAGCATTCATTCTGTTCTGTGAAGGTGCGGAAGGCAATATTTCCAGTTTGAAATGACTTCTTCTGCAGCTCATATTTCTGAACTTCATCCTCATGGATCAAAGCATCCATGCTGTTCTGCGAAGGTGCAGAAGGCAATATTTCCAGTTTGAAATGACTTCTGCATCAAAGGAGGTGGTGGCAACAAGTCCTCTCAAAAGAAGAAGGCACCATCTAATGACTGATCCATGCATCTCAACTTGCCACTCTTTGTCTGAGGGATCGTCAGTGGTGCACAAACACATCAGACCAAGACTGCCAACAAGCCTGTAACAGCATGCAATGCAACATGCCGGGAACAGGAGTACAAACATTGTGGTCGGACGGAATTTCTTTGATGAGAGCGTGATGAGAGACATATCCTGATACCATGCTTTCCTCATCACTAGTATGGCCAAGGAAAGAAATGACTGTTGAGCTTGTATGCTGGAACAAGATGGTTATTAGACATTGAGGAGAATGGATCAGAAAAAAACAAATGGCTTCGGCTCAACAGAAGAAGACCAGAAGCAGCGCTCAAAGAAGCCAACTTTGCCGTCGCTGTAGTGGGGAAATACCCCCCTGTGAAAAAAGAGAAAGCAATCACCAGCACCTTCCAAAATGTCTCTTGTTGTGAAGGAAGATGACTAAGTGGTATCTCCTTAGGGACAGCAATGCTTAGTATACCCTGAACCCTAATCAAGACCACGATGACATGAAACATCTTTCTTATAAATGAGTCGGTGCTGTGCAGAAAGCACCCCTACTGCATACTACTCAAAGTAGTTCTTCTTAATGAAAAGAAGTGGCATTTAGCAGGATGAGCGACATTCAGTCCGCTATCATTTCCTCGCGTATATTTCCTCAGTGTTTTGGCTTGCTTTGATATGGGTGCAGGTGTGATGCCATTTGACATGCACCATCTGAAGAATCATTGGAGAGTAAGGAGATTGCAACCTGCAAGTTCCATAGAACATATGAACAGAAGTCAGATGCATGCACACAACCAGTCTTCATTCTTATCAATAACCATGCTTCACAAACTTTCAAAATCCCATGTTCATTCCACATGGAACCACATTAAAAGTCCAGCATAAATTATCTTAGTACAACAACTCTGTGTATTTTACATGAAATTGTTGTGGAAAGAATTTGTTCTAGTAGAGAGTGAGGCTGCAGGGCTCCGAGCAAGCAACAAGAACAGAATAACAGGACAAGTTGGCAGCAGCAAGGCCTTGGATGTTCTCAAGATTCAGCAAACGTTCTGCAAAATGCAGGACAAGGAAGACAAATTTAAAGTTGGCACGCAACAACAACACATCATGCAACAAAGAACATGTATTCCGGAAATTCATGTCGTAGATTTCTCCGCTTGTTTTGCTTTAGAAAATGGGACCATAATTAAGCATTGATGGGGTTGGACAACTTGCAAGGCTCGAAGATTTTCACAATCACCAACATCATCCCATGACAATGCAAGAACAATAAGAGAATATGGTCATTGTCCATTCATTCTTGGACACCGATTCCCATGTACGCATCGCATGTTTGTTCAAAAGAAGAGTCTCGACGATTCCTGTGACTCATTCTAAAGTATGAGCAAGTTCAGTAAGGCTGCCTTCTAGACAAGTATGATAGTACTAGTTTGATATTATTGACAGGCAAAACTATCCCTGAAAAATCAAAGCGGCATCAATGAAGCAAATGAATGGTTAGCCACTGATTGAATTGAGTCCAGTTGTTGAAATCTGCTCCTCATCTACCTAGCACATGCATCTACTGTTGCATCATACCAAAATCTACTTCAATTGGAGGATGCACATTGATAATTGAGGACAAAACATATACTCTGGCATAATTGTTTGCTACCAAAATCACATTACAATGGTGATTTTGATGATGATGGTAGTGATGATGATAGTGACATGAATCTCAACATTTTTGCAGCATCTTTCATTGTTACAGTATATGAATTCAATGGCCACCCTGCTTTGATGGTATGGAGCCATTATTAAGCTTTGCATGCATTTTGCTTTGTTGTTGACAGTCTCAAATCATGAGCAATTGTTTGCAGGAAAACTATGTTGGGTGCACCAAAGTATTACTGCCGTAAGTAAGTCTTCTAAAACTTTTTCCTCAAGTGACCTGCTTTGTAATGGCAAACTGCAATGATTCCATGCTTGATAAGGTTATCTTTTCACTTTAAACTAGTGGGCAAAGAGGAGTCTAGCAAGAGAATCAAAACATCAAAGGATTGAATTTGGAATCATCGCAGTACGCTTTGAAAACAATTTGTCTACATACTGTGCTTATAAACAAAGTTGTACCTGGTAGTGAAAATTTCAGGATCAATTGTGAAACTGCTTGCACCCTACTAGTAAAGCGTACTGTTGAGTACTCCAATACTCCAGAACTGTAGAAGTGGTTATTACCTGAAAACCATGTTATCAATTGAGGGCGGCATTATCGTCAACGACAAGAACTTATATTGATCTAAAGACAATGTAACCTTTGTCGTCGTGATTAGGGCTTTATCATAACAAACACAATGGAGCTGTGATTTAGAAGATACTTCTTGTTGACATGCATGATGATGTTAAAGGGTTCCTCAAGGAGTGAAAATACTGCATTGCAAATTTCAATTTTCATTATAAAGTAACTGCAAGTAATTAAGTGGTAAGTACAATGCTTTGTTCAAGGCATCGGTATTTAGCTCTCCATTAGTCTCACATTGTTAAGTTGATATGGTTGACTTTTCCGTTCAATACAAAACATGAAGCAACCTGGAGCAAACTTGTAGCCACGACAATGATTCCAATACAATAGTTTAGATGTTCAAGAAAATTGACATCCACATGAATCCATTCAATCCTAACAATGTTCTTGTCATTGTTAATCTTTGTTATCCTTCATGTCCATCAACAATGATGCTCCTGCCATTTCAAGTCGGCAACATCATCCTTAGTATTGCCGAGGCTGACGACACTAACGTGCTCTTCGTGAATAATAATTTGAGTTCAAAGAACCATGACGACTACACCCTCAGTAAAATGATACTACACTTGGGCGTTGGTCAAATTCTTTCACACAACCATAGGTTTCCAAACAGCAGGTGGTGGTAGCATGATTCCTTCCTTCCTGTGGGTCCCCATGCAAATTACGTGATTCCATTCCACCACGACATGAGGAATATCTTCCTGGCTGTCGGATCAACTACATGACCCAAACTATGAGCTCGAGAGTGACGACCACTACTATCATTGGCTAATGGAAGCCCTTCGACCTGCCCCACCCCCCTGCCTGGAGTGAAGAGCTATCAAAAGCAGATCCGTCGATTCCACTGCAGTCGGCAATATTGCTACTGTATCCGCCCAGTGTTCCATTACCTAATAAAACTACGATCGCAACAGAAGTGGTCTCCCAACATTTAGGATAATCTATAACTATCACCTCAACATTAATAATCATTTTGCAATTGAGAGACTCTGCACTTCATGTATCGACACACGAGCAAAGCCTGATCACAGCGAATTCATTAGTCGGAGCCTAGGAACCCTGATCGTCGCAGATTGTCTGTCATGATAATAGTTCGCGTTGAATCAAGGACAAACTCCACTGTTCGAAGGAGCAAGAGTACGGGTGTTAAAGCACAGCATAAGGAGAATCCATCAGCGTTCACCCCGGACACTTACTATTATTTGTATCAGTTGCACACGTAACGTGAATAAACGAGTCGTTGAACTCGTCGTCGATCAGGCAGTCCTTAAACTTCTGAATGAAATACAAGACGCCGTGATCAAAGTCTTTTTGGTGGCCCTGCGTAATCATTGAACGGTCTCTGGGCGGCGATGTCTGAGTAAAGGATCTTCTCCGCAAAGATATCCTTCTTATTCAAGAAAAGCATGATCGATGTCTTTGCAAACGCACGGTTATTGCAAACTGACCGGAAAAGCTCCAGCGCCTCAACCATTCTATTTGTCCTCCTTGCCTCTGCAAGAGCCTGATCGTATTCCGAAAGAGCCGCAACAAAGATGACGGCGTCTACATGAGTCGAACAATCGATCCACGACGCTCTGATCGCTGTCCGCCAACATCATACATTTCAAAATCGATGCCGTCAATTCGGTACCGCTCCATAACAACTTGAGTAGTTCGTACACGAGCGAGCAGGATATCCTGGGTGGTCGGTCTAAACGAAGGAGAGGCAATACGCAGTGCATCCTGAAAGTATTCCTTGTGACTATCGATAACGTTGACAGCAGCTCGCTTTGACCATACTTCCTTCATTGTTTTTGACTGTGGGAGCAAAGATATGATAAGATAAACACATTTTATTTGATCATCCTTGGCAACGTCCAAGTCAACACTCACCTGCCACAATACCCGAATCGCATCGACTAGTTGAAGAAATAGTTTCGCATCATTATTTGCGGCAAGTCCGGCGCGAGGACTTTGTCCCACCCAGTCACGTGGGTTTGTATTGGAATCGCCATTCTGAGGGGCTCTCTTCTGTGCCTAAGGCTGTGTTATCCACTAGGTGAGAAATGAGTTGGTCGTATGCCTCTTTGGGGGTCATAGTGAAGTCTCCATCCTCGGGGATAGGTTCCGCTGAAAGGGCATCTTCCAAACCAAGACTCCGCAAATGGGCACAGAGCTTCCTCGTAGCAACGATGATGTTGGATCGAATCACCACACCATACATTCTAAGGTCATCGTCGGACCTGGGCGACCCGTGAAGAATTCGCATCTGCTTGAAAATAGTCGATTTTCCAGATTCACCAGCTCCGAGCAGAAGCAACTTAACCTTTCCTTCTTCTTGCTGCCGTGCGCGATCCAGATCCCGATCAATTCCACTAGATTTTGCAACTTCAGCGGGATCATCAGCCACTGATCTGCGTTGATTTTCATACGTAGATCCAGGAGTGGCTGGCGCAGCCGATGAGGAGCTGTTGCCCGCATCTGAGGAAGCTCCGCAACCCATCTGCTGCTCCTTTCCTTAGCGTCACCAAGTGTTTTAAACCGAGATGATAACACTAACGATTCGATTGATTCCTATCGAACCAACCTATTCAAAGGGGCAACGAACCAAGCAAACAACGGGTTAGATTCCCAGGACGGGTCATTCCCAAAGCCAACAACCGAGGGTGGTTGATCGTGACGGCTTGCAACACCGTACAAATTGTACTCTTAGTACACGATTGTTCCCAAATACACGATCGAAGTATCTACATTCCCGAAGAAATTTAACAAAACAAAGATCACTAAACACAAAAAGACATGGAAGCTAAAAATATCGCATCACTTGGCTGGGAGAAACCAAAAAAGGTTACGACAGGACGCACCTTGCCTTTATCGACCCTGCTGAAAACGACAACGACGCTTTACTTCCTTTTCGTATCGCTCCGGTTGCCAACACTGCACAATTGGATGAAACGATTGTCAGTGAGTTCGAAAGGAATGGGATTCGAGAGTGCTCAAGTCGGATATGTCAATCTGTTGATGACAAGACTGCAACACGTAGTACAGCTTGGTTAACTGCGACGTTCATTTATACTTGACTAGTGGGTACCTCCCAATTGGTCGGACTTTAACACGTACGGTATGGGTTGTGCGGTTGTGTACACAGTTCAGTACTATACGCAAGTAGTGCAGTCATGAGTGGTCTCCGCACAGACGACGACTCGTTGTGCTTATGCATGTGACATATATCATACCGAGTATGAGACAGCATTTGATCATACGTAACAGACGCCACCGACCACACAATTAATTTATAATATAGTACTTCGAGCTAAAATCATTCTGTACGACGATCGTTGGTCTTGGTGATAATCTGACCGGCAGCGCAGCGTACGCCACCGACCACCTAATTGTAGGAGTATTCTACAAGTACTCTGTACAACGGAGAAGCGTACTACCACCGTAGTAGAAGGTTGTACGGTTGTACGAGTACAGTACGTCGAGTACTTGTACGTTGGAAGTATGCGTACCACGTATGCATACCCGTTCCATGTGCAACTTCTACTACAATACTTGTGCCAGTACCGTGGTAGTCAGAGTGCGTCCCTTTTTTGCTACATTGTACAGTACTAGCAATTAGGAGGACTTTCCACTAGAGGTTGACAATAAGTTATGAGGTAGTAACCTGGGTTGGCGCGCATTTCCAGCTGCTGTCTAACATCTCTTCCTCTGAAGTTGCTAATTCATGGCTGCTTTCCAAATAAGCATGGTTATTTCACACACACTGCTCCATAATCATAAGTGAGCAATAACCACTTGACGGCTGCAAATGGCAAGGCACCCAGAGGCAATACCAATGCATACAATCGAGCCTTGGTCAGGTCTCTCCAAGCCTATTACACAGCATGAATGGCATCCAAATAGTCTTTGTCATGGGCTTTCATAGTGACAAATAATGGTGGTTGAGGATGACCCACCAGTACAATATCAAATCAATTGTAGACGCAAAGAACCATTTGCTCTGAAGCAGCCAGCAACCAGCAATCACTTTGTTTCCAATAAATCCTCCGTTGATTCTGGAGCATCATAAAAACATGTTGATCAATACATCATCTTGCACCCTATTAACTTCCCCGTCACCCAAACTCTAACTACATGCCCAATTCATACAAGACACGCAGCACCAATCCAGTTCCACTCACATGTTAAGCTTCTTTGAATGGAAGGAGCTCATAATTCTTGTTGTTGTTGTTGCGCGTTGCCATCCACGAGTAGCGCGCAGACCCTTAGGTAGTATGATACCATTCTTGTTCCTGTTGCAACAAACGGTGTCTATCTCCCTGAATGAGATGGTGACACTCGCCTTAGCATGGGAGCAACAATCACATAGCCTTTCACAACCATGTCTTACAACGCCGATCAGTTTTATGGCAACCCAGGAGACAACAGACCAAACCGGCAGGAGTGCAAGAACACTTTGACTTGAAACTTCTTGACGGACAAAAGAAGTGATGATGATAAAATAAACTGTTGTGTATCAGGACAGAAACAAAAGAGATGTAACTAGGTCCCTCACCATAGGAAAAAGAAAAATGAGTACAACACTGAATGCAGAGGACAAGAAAACCTTTTCCACAGCATATCTATGAATATGCCAGAAAAATGCAACTTGGTACCGAAAATTACACACTGTTTAGACACAATTCGATGGAAAGAATATGAAATCAAAAGAGACGAGACAGTTAAATGACAATCTGATTGCACAGAATATACAAATCCAAAAGTGAAATTTGCCGCAGCAGAATTGATGTAATAGACAATTCAGAAGTCAAATATCAAGGAGGAAAGATTGACTGAATTGCACATAGTAGCAAGTTAGCTATCCAAAACATTATTTGCTTTAATGCCATTGTTGTTTAGTCCATACCCATGACATTTGAACAACAGCTAAATCAATGCTCATTTGAATCAAATTAATTGAAGACGAGCGCCTGACAAAAATATACGCCTTCAAATGACCATGTGACCAAATGGGGCCTTCTGACAATGTTCCAACGCGATACCGAAGTGACAATTAAATGACATTAGCCGACCTTTCTAAGCATTTCTTGGGTCCATATTATGTGGAAAGCACGGACACGCTGGCCAATGATTAACTCAAGAACACTGCCAACAACGGTCACTAGCACCGTTTGCATTTTGAATGGCAGGTGAAAGTGCACGAAGAGGAGCAGCACCATGTCACAATGGAGATAATGGAGCAAACATGGACAAAGACCCGAAACTGAACAAGATTTGTTTTCTCCTCCACGGTATCAAGACCGATAAGTTCGATGCCGTGAAGTCCCGCACTCCGCATCATGTCCAGCCAAGGTGAGGCTTAGAATTATTTTGATGTTTGCATGAATTCTACCAGGGGCAGTATATTTTTAGGCAGATGGGAAGGCTAAAGCCCATTCCAACGGTTCATGTCTCCAAATAGAAGTGATGCAAATTCAAAGCAGACGCAATTTCAGACTGGTACTTTTCCTAAAGAGGAGCTACACTCCTTCCCTTGTCCTCAAATTCCTACCTCACCTGAACTTCACCAGCCAAGAAAGACACGCCAGATGACCCAGCCACAGTAGATATCATATGCCAAACAGGAAAATGTTCCATGAAGTATGCTTTAGAAAAGGGTCCAAATAGGCGCACTGAATACGTCTTTATGTCTCTCTTGAGTTTCCACATCATATTCAAACTCCAGGATGTTGGTGCTGGATTGGATGGTGTATCATTATCCTGGTGGCTTAACTGACAAATCTCACTGACCTTCAATGGCAATTTGGTGCTGACCCTACTAATTACATCAGGGGTTGGTGAGCAAGGCAAGAACAATGCATCATCAAAACAGAAACGATTCGATCCTCAGCAGCACCTCGTAACGTGCGATTGGGAACCAATATGCAAACACCCCATTTACCAGCCATAGTAGATGTGACGACACAAAGTGGAGTCTGAATCATCTCGCATCCGACCCTTCTTCTTTTCAGGAATTTCGGACAAAAAAATGCCAGCTACGTTGCCGACACTGGCTCATTTACTGAATGAAATTGCTTGCTTACTACAATGGGTCCGTACTGCTACTAGTACCATTCCAACATGAGGATGATTGTGGACTGTGCGTGTGAACAGGTGATGGAACTATTCCGTTGGCACTTTTGCAAAGTTGGGGTTCATGTTTGCCGAACCGCTACCTCAGCCACTTGCCCCGGTCGAACATGACCAAGGCCGCAATGCATGGTGAGACCAAGAAAGATTTGCTTTGGTGGTCGAATTGATTGATATAAACAAGTTGAGGCAACAAGCTCCTACAATCATTGTCAGTGGGAACACTGCCAACATTTTGCCTTTTGCTTGCTCAATGTGCAAACTTTAGCCTCCCGGTGGATAGACAGCTGAATTTGCCAAAAATGTGATTGCGCAGAACATGTGTGCGGTTTACGACACCAGAGGCAACCAAAAACAACAAACGGCGGACGACAACGTTGCGGTCGAAGGTGCGGGTACATATATTTATCGCGGTTACCAACGGCTGTTCAAGATGACAAAGCATGGGAACTCAATGGTATGCATTACTTGAAGAAGATGACACACTTTGTAGAAAAATGTGGATCTCAAGGAGTCAAACCTGATTACTAGAGTGTCAGAACGACAACTAAATGGCAAACTGGATTGAGAAAAGAGATGGGTTTGCTTGGTGGGTTATGTATTATACTGGAGTGCAACAATGCAATTGCATCATTGCTGCGGTGATAGCCACAACAAACACACGCGTTTGGAGTGAGGCCCCAGAGAACTTTGATGAATGTGCGTGACCACTTGCTGGACAATTCAGCCAATTCCTCACTGTAACAGGATGCGGTCCAATGGAGATCACCATGATAATCTCCCAATTCTTGACAATGGAGCCAGGCCTCTGCAGACAAAGAAGGAATTCTGATGCCATCTCAAAATGACAAAATGATGGAGGGCTTTCAGAGGAAAGCCTAATCAATGGCTGGTGGTCACATCACCAAATTGCAACCCACATCGGTAAATGGACACAAGAACTGTGCCCTGCGAATCGGAAAGAATTGCACAAATGCTTGCTTGTTGTCACCTTCATTGGCCTTGAGGAGAAAACTGCGTGCAGTACTGAGAAAGGCATGTCAGATGACCGCGCCGTCAGATAAGGGAAATGGTGAAGGTTGTAAGGAAAGGAATTAGGTAGTGATGCTGGTAAGAAGGAACAAGGTGTGTGAGCAATGTGTGATCGTGAAGTCAGCCTTTGCATGATCATTCCAAAACCGTGGGAGAAGTTCAAGACCAACCAAGACCTATGGTACAGACCCACCTGAGAGGATGACAGATGCCAACCAATACTGCAACTACTGCTATCCTCTTAAAGGTTATGCTATCATGGTGGTTCATCAT
This sequence comes from Fragilaria crotonensis, assembly GCA_022925895.1. NCBI lineage: Eukaryota > Bacillariophyta > Fragilariophyceae > Fragilariales > Fragilariaceae > Fragilaria > Fragilaria crotonensis. Next base: position 42,979 of record JAKSYS010000082.1, on the reverse strand, counting down.
TGTCCATCATGATCAGAATAAGTTTAGATGGCAATGCATGTCCATCTATGGCCTGCTGTCAGGAAGTAGCAAACATGTATGACAATTGGATGATAATATGTTCAGGTACCTGACAACCTTTGGTCACTTTGCGACAAATATAATAGCATCAAGCATTGTTAAATCAACGTTTCTTTTGAGGATGTCATTTTAGCTAGTAGCCCAATTAGTTCACTTTAGCAAGTCATAAATGGTATCTCCTTGTATTTATTTTTGCTGTTTTTGTTGCTTACAAACAAATGTCATTTTGAACAAAGCCACAAGCAAAGTTGCTGCTTACCATATATGTTTATAACAAGAGCGGTAAAAAGAATTGTTTATGTCGTGGGTCAGACACCTAAGGTTTCCATGCTGTAGTAAGCAATGTATATTGTTGATATGCACAAGATACGTAAGGCAAATACATCCAATGCCACTCTCACGTTCGATACTAGCTAGTGTACATATATGTTAAAAAAAATGGCTTCAGCACAACCGTAAACACAACATCAAATGACACACGCAGGAGAACCCGCCTTCTGATGAAGATTGACAAATTCTTGATGACAAGACCCGAAACCATTCACGTGGGGACACTAAGAATCCTATCCAGGGGTCGTCAGCTCCGCTTGACTCGATATCCAGCGGTGACGGAGGGAGTGCCTGCATAAGCAATGAGGTTAAGTAAGTATGTGCATCCAAATGGCTGCTGTTGTGAACGTCTCGACATTTCCCATGAAGTGTTTTTGATCTGGAAGTAGACAAAGCGGAAAAGCGGATCTTTTCACAGCTGAACGACGCGAGAGCTTGCTGCTGACACGATGCCAATCCTCGACGCTTTGCCATCAATCTTCAACCAACACATAAGATGATACTGTGCTGATATATCAAATGGGACAGATTCACATCATAGCCAAGATGTCAGACCTTGCTTAACATTTAACAATCATGCCACATGGAGGACAGATTGAAGCACTTTCCCATTATCTTGTTGACAACAAGTAAGCTTGAATCATGTTGTTTGCCCTGCCCAACCCAGACATTGGCATGACCACATTCAGTAAGGAATGTGATTGGAATTTTCCGTGGATATGTCAAGGAGGCAATCCCACCCAATGTGTGCCAAGCCATGTAGCAATGACAATGACCTCCGTAGGTTGGTTGTTGATTCCGACCATGCAAGTTGCCAGCAATTCATGGCGGGTTCTTGATTCACCTGAATAGCTAGCCTGAACAAGATCAACCATCAAGACAAGTACAATTGGAGCAGAGTTGCTGTGATGAAACAAGGAATGAAAACTCGGCATGGTATCGGATAATGTCACACATGGTGGAAGTACCATTGTTGGGTCCCTTGTTTATTTATGGGGACAATAGGTTCTTCTTCATCCACAATGCGAAACATCCAGAGTCGAAATTGAAGATGCGTTTGAACTTGGTTTGCTGCCGTGTTGTCCGCAAAGCGGTTGCAGTGGGCCAATGCTACCCGGGTAGGCAGGTGTTCACAGAGGACAACCCTACCAACCAAGCGCGAAGACCATGTCTTGCGGGCACTAATGCGACCATTAGTTGGTTTGATTCTTTGCGATATTACCGACCAATTTGGAAGGTCGTTTCGGGTTCCCTTAACCGCCCTCATGTCAGCGGCAAAAATATGGCTGTGGATTTGCATCTCAGCGACCTGAAGGTGCTACTGTAACATTTTATCGTGTCCTCGGAGTGGACTACCATCACTATTGCCCACGAACGGCAATATAGCCCTATTCTAGCTACTCTACCTACGAGCACTCGACTGATCCAGCACGATGCCAATACGACGGAAACAGTACGACACTAATGCGCTACAATGGTCGATGGTCGAGGTGCTGGCGTGAGCAACACGCTCACTCTTGTCGCTCTAGAGTCTACGGTAGAGTGAGACGAATGAGCCTAAATTAACGCAAAATCGTCTGCGATACCTTCAACTGTCTGGTTTCGCTCACATGAGCAAGAGCTTGCTTAATCCGAGCCATGTATGCATAATGCCACCAGGTACTCGACGACTTCAGCATGAGCTCAGAGTAGTCCGTTGAGGCCGTTGCCGGTCCAAGGCAGCTGCATGTTGGTTCAGTTATTGGCAAAGTGTCGGCATGTAAATCAACAGCCCTTATGAGACCGATGATTCGCCAATAAAGGTGGCCGCAATGAAACACACTCTCCATCTGCAACGATAAAATACTCGGTCACATCGTCAAAAACACCAGGACAATCGGCAAAGAATTAATGAGGTTTCTCTACAGATACTCGATAGTTTAACTGTATTTCTCCCATCCCATGTCGATAGCACGTTCGCGGAACACTTGACGCTTCATGTTGATACCGTATTTGCGGATCAATCCCATACCTCCTGGGCGTCCAGTCACTCGGCAGGCACGACCTCCTTTCCGTATTCCTTAGGGTGGATATTGTAAAGCTTGTTCGGTTTGCGTGTCTCGGCCATTTTTGAAAATATCTGATGAGCTGAAGAAGGAATAGGAGATAAGATTAGCGACGTGTTTGCAACAAAGAAAGGCAGTCGTTAAGCGGCAATCCAACAAAAGCATCAACCCGCACAAGTCGGCTCAATGTGGTCGCACACACGTCCACACATTCCATTTTATCCAGTCATTGACCTCATTCACAACTCCTAAACGCCTTCCAAACCCTACTTGATCAACGCGGCGAGAAGCAATGCAGTCATGAACATAAACAACGACAACACTCATGGTGAACCCACCTACGTCAATTGATGAAAAAATATATATCAAAATTATTACGTTCAAGTAAAAGGTAAGGTGAATCGTCACTTTTTCCTATGGGTGTGACAAACCCGTGTCATTTTCCCAAGTATTGATTTTCGTCTGTTTTTGCATTTTTGCAAGTGTTCATTGGCGGGAATCAGGACACACACACCTCACGCCAACGAGAAAGCAATTCGCGATTGTGACAGTGACAATGGAAGCACCCCGGACTGATGCTCCCGACCACTCAGCAGACGCAGTGATAACAGATGACGACGAGGCGATGAGTCATGACGACAATGTCCAACTCTCGTGGTATCAAAATCCAGCGCAGATTACAGCCATGGTGTCCAATTTTTCAACCTCCTACAATGTCGTCAATATTTCAATCGTGCTGCCGATACTTCAAGACTTGCATCATGGTTCCTCTGACGACGCAGCCGCATGTGCATCCTCTCTGTTAGCGGGTATGATACTGGGCCAAATTGTCGGTGGAGCATTGGGCGATTCTTTTCTGGGGAGATTGGGAGCGCTGCGACTGGTCATGGCTGTTCAAATTGTTGGTAGTGTTGGAAGTGCCTTGATCTGGGGTGACTACATTTACATTTGGCTGGCAGCTTGGCGCTTCCTTCTGGGGATTGGTTCCGGAGCCGTTTATCCCTTGGCAGCAACATTGAGTGCCGAGCACGCAGGAGGTAGCCATGATGCCGCTGGCGAAGTGTCGCCTAGCGTGAAAATCCAACAGCTCAAGAGTGTTGTGCTGACATTTTCGATGCAAGGCTTTGGTTTTCTGACTGTTCCTTTGGTGGGTGTCACACTGCTGTTCTTAATCCCCGAGTCATCGCTCAATCTGGTGTGGCGCCTCATCCTCGGGTTCGGCTGTATCCCGGGCGTTTTCCTTGTTGCATTGCAGTGCCGGCTGTACAGGTCGTCGAATCTAGTTGCGATTCCTCAAATTGACCCCGGACCAGATGCCACAATTGAGGAGATCATTCATGAGGAGCGGCAAGAACCCTTGATCGTGAGTGAAAGTGATGACTTGTTCGAAGAGGAGCACCAAAGTAATGACGCGCTCCCTGGAATATGGAACTCCATACGAATGGAACCCGATCTACTTCAGAAGCTCCTAGGTACCGCAGGTACATGGTTCCTTTTCGATATACTATTTTATGGCAACACACTTTTTCAACCAATTGTCTTGGAGGCTGCGTTTGGCGGTGGTGATCCCGATGAGGATAACGTCATCAAGAAGGCCGCTACCAACTCGTTGATTCTAGCATTGATAGCTCTACCTGGGTATGGAGTATCGGCGCTTTTGATGGGGAAGAAACTCTGCAACAATTTGCTGACCCCAAGATACGTGCAAATGCAAGGGTTCGTCATTATGGGACTGCTCTATGCTGTCATTGGAGCATGTTGGACTGAGCTCAGACGAGCTCCAGCATTGTTGGTGTTTCTGTACGGGATGACATTTTTCTTCGCCAACTTTGGTCCGAATACAACCACCTTCGTCTTCCCTAGTCTTATTTACTCACATGACTGTCGGTCGACTCTGAATGGCATCAGTGCTGCCGCAGGGAAAGCGGGTGCTCTGGTGGGAGCAACTCTGTTTGCACCAGCTGCTGCGTCCTTTGGCGACGACAAGGTCATGCTGATATGCGCAGGTGTCAGCATCGTTGCATTTGGATTAACGCAATGTTTTACAAGAGTTCCTGCCATTGATCGTGAATTGGTGACAACGCGAGAGTAATGACACAGACACTGCTTCGTGAGCTCGACGCCGCATCGCTGTTGTTTTTCTGCTTCTTTCCTCTCGGGAGTTCAAAATCTGTTGGTGGCACATTCGCCCACCCAAGAACGGTGTAACCCAGACGCTTTAGGGATACCTGTAACTTAGTATCCTTTGTGGCGAAAGCGCAAGGGGTCTTTTCCTTCAAAAATGGAGTGATACTCTCCAATATACGAGAATTCTCGTCAACGTACGAAATAGTGTTCTGACCCCACGGAAGATTGGCAACCACGCAATCGACATCGTCCATGCTCTCCATGGTCAAACAATCCGTTGCGTCCCGTCTGGACACAGTCCATCTGTCGCTTTTGCCGAAGAAGGAATCTAGATTTCTTTTGGTTCCATCGACACATGCTTGCTGTACGTCCCACCCTTCTGCGACCATACCCCGCGCCAAGGCATAAGCAAGAAAGGTGCCACTTCCACACGTGGGGTCCAACACTTTTGGATGCTCCATTCCATCGACTGCGTCGAGCAAAAAGTCCACAATAATCTCTGCGATATTCGGATTGATAGAGGAGCTATACTGAAAAGGACGGTGATTCCAAGCAATGGTGTTATGAGATTCTTGAGCTGGTCTATGCAGCATACGAACCAAATAAAAGCAATCTACTGTATCCACCAGCAGTAACTTCTCCGATGCCTGATGTGGAATTAGGTGGGCTGGCGCCGAAATGGCTTGTGCAACGCATACCATAAGCGACCGAGAAGTGTAGCCAGATGATTTCGTGGCGTCAGCTTCCGTCTGATGCAAACGAAGATAGTCAAGAGTCCAACCGGGTTGTATTGATTGAATACGTCCTATCGTCGTTAACAACGAATGCGGATCGACACTTTGTGCCAAGATTTCTCCCACCCAGTCGGCTCGCCGTAAGCTTGACGGCCATTTTCTCTGTGCGAAGCCATCGAAACCATCTATGCGGAGCAAGGAGCATCCTGTCGCAACGTCGAGGACGAGGCGTTCACAGGAGTAATCCCGGGCTTGCAATCTGGCTTCCAAATACTGCAACTCTGCGAGCTTGAAGGTCTCAGAAGTTTTGACGAGAAACGTAGAATAACAACTTGCAAAGTGAAATCCATGAAAGACGAGAAGGATACATATCAATAACTGAGCGTGAAGAGGAGTTATCCTCATCGTTTGACGTTGTGTGTACAGACGTGATCGATCTATCGGAAGGCCATGACGATTTTTCATTTTCGGATCATTGGTGCTTGCAGGTTACTGTATACTATATACTGTATAGTTCTGGAATCACGCTCCGTTGTTGCGAGCTTCTACTTGTACTATGACTACGACTAGTACGTCGTACCTTGGTACTGTAGTACAAGTATGGGCATGCGGCATACGGCGTACCCTCTACCCTCTACGAGTACCCTCGATGGCCCGCGAGCCCACGACCCAGGCCACCACCGTGTTATTGCGCGACAACGACACAGGAACACAATCGAAAGCAGACAGATAGGCTCGGTTAGATATGCTGATATGCAGTTGGAAGTGGGAACCGTGCATGGGTATGCCTAGTAGAACAGCAGTACAGAGAACGGTCCGGTCATTTTACTGGGACTTTAACCACTCAGGCAGTTTAGTATGAAATTGTACACGACTTCCACGGATGTGTCCGCGCTTCATTGGTGTCAAGAGCAAATTCACATTTCACATCTTACATATACAACATCGCCCTCAGTTCGCCAAACGCCAAACCACACTAACACTTGCCATTATCATGCCTGTAACCGAGTTCAACGTTGGAATGACTTGGTAAGTTGTTCATGATGTTGCGCGCGACGTTGTCGACATTGTACAAAAAGTATTTTACTCAATCTAATGATTGCAATCACAGCGAAGGTTGTGCTTCTGCGGTCAAACGAATTTTGGGAAAGGTAGAAGGTAAGCATTGCCAATGCTAACGGTAAAAATTCGAGGAGGGTCTAATGCTCACGTTAAGCGCCCTTCCCGTTTTTCCAGGCGTTTCCGACGTGCAAACAAATGTCGAGACGAAGAAGGTTGTGGTGACTGCGGATGACAGTGTTTCACCACAAGATATGTTGGAGAAGCTCCAAAAAGTAAGTTGGCGAGTGATGAGAAAGCTATCGGCTTTGTTTGTTGGATTGCTAATTCTCTTCTTCTTCGGCAGTGGTCGGAAGCAAGTGGAAAGTCAGTAGCACTCGCGTAACCAGTATTGTTCTCAGTCGCGAGTTCAAGTCGGTGCAGCTCCTGTACTTGCTGGTAAATGTTAGTAATTGTTGGTATCAAGAATGCATATATGGCATCGCTTTGGTTAGAAATCCAGTATACTTCGACAACGGCGCTTGTCAACTGGTATTTGCGACATGGACTTGTTTGAAATGGCCTCTCGTAATTTTGTAGTTTTGTTATTGCACAATGAGCGAAGGCATATTGAGTGATACGTGATGCGTGATGCCTCACAGTTGTAGAGTAAGGCCGTCGCTGTATGCTATTCAGACATCCAATGTACACCCCGAGTTGACAAGGGTATGGTATGCCTCATGCCTACTAATGAACCCCTGAACTGCGAGACTAACTAAGTCACTAACGCCTGCACGGGATGAATACATTGGATCCATGCATGGGTTTGGAGCGTGTAACAAGCAGGAGGTATGCAATACCAAAGTGTCTATCGGCAGGGGTGCAAATTGCAAATGCTAAGGTATTCTCCATTGCATAGGAAAAACAAAAGGAGAATTTGCAGGATGAATGGCAACAGTCATGCAAGGCACACGAGGGTGATTTCTCGTTGTTTAATTGGCATAGGGAACCAAATGCAATGGCAATGATGGATTTCTCACTTGAAGCTTGGGTGCGTTGGCCGCAATGCTGGCCGCATAACGCGGTCTGCCTCAGATATAAGCCTACACCGAGCATTCTAAATTAACATGATACTCATGCCATTAGTGATGTGTGCTACCAGGTACTGTATCTATGCTTAGAATGCTGGAGGTTCCGGAATTTCGGCTCTTTTATGTGTCTCGTACCTTTTACGCAGATTATCTACCAGAAATTTGTTCGACAAACATCTAAATAATTCCACGTTTCCAAAATGATAGAATATCTTCTGTTGATACACTATAATTAAAACCGTGCTTTATTTTGGAACTGTTGTTAACATCGTTTGTTATGACAAGTACGACATCGATTCAATGTCTTGGATGAACTAGTACTATGTAGGGATATTCAAAAAAGACGTTGGCTCTTGAGCCATTGGCTCTTGAGCCATTGGCTCTTGAGCCACTGGCTCTTGAGCCATTGGCTCTTAAGCCAGTGGCTCAAGAGCCACTGGCTCAAAAGCCAATTTACCTCGTCCAACTAGTCGAGGAACGTGTTTTCTTTAAATGAGAACTCGCCACACGGGGAACGGAAAAAATGACAGGTCATCTAAGGTCGATGGTATGCGTATGCGTTACGTCTCCTAGTGGTATGACATAAAGTGCGAGCACTTTTGAGGACGAGCTCTATGGCACACAAAACGTGTGTTCTTGAGTTTGACTTCGCCGCTGTTGTGCCGTTGGCTCTTGAGACAACGGCTCTTGAGCTCAATGGCTCTTGAGCCAGCGGCTCTTGAGACAACGGCTGCCGACACTTCAAATGTCGAATATCCTTAGTAGGATTTTCATCGCGTCGATTCCGTTGTCGCATAGTCTAATCTCAAGTTCTTTAGTTGCAGCTCAAAATTTGTCACGTCATGAGATTGATGTACCTAATGATCCGGACATTTGAAGTGATGGGACGTGGAATATTTGTCCGGCGTGACGAACGAAGTTGTAGAATTAGTATCCGTAGCCAGTAGTAGACACTTATAGGTAAAAGAGCCGAAATTCCGGAACCTCCTGGTATACCGACACATTTCAAAATTGCTGCGGTCATAGCCGTACAGTATGTCATACATGTAGTCCATAGTACATTTAGTATTGCTGTCTATTCTGCTGTTATTCTGCTACTAGGAGCGTACAGTCCCCGGGACTACAGTACGATGGTACACCAGTACTCCAGTACACAGTGGACTCGAAGCTTGGGCCCTCGTCAACTCTCAACGCGACGTGGAGGGTGATAGTCATTTCACTGTACATGAGATTCACGTCCCGAACATACTGAGGTGTCCCCATTCGAGGATCCGCCAACGGGTCCACCCACCGAATACGAACGCCAACACCATCATTGCCATCGCTGTTGCCGTCTTGACCGTCGTTATTAAACAACCATGAGTCATTTCCCTCCTCCTCCAGGTCAGGGATTTGCTCCTCCACCTCAGGAGAGTCAGTTCGCTCCTCCTCCGGGACAACAACCGCCTCCGAATCCAGGATTTCCTCCTCCACCTGGGCAAGGCTTTAAACCACCTGCTCCTCCCGGACAGCAGCAGCAGCAGCAGCAGTTGAATCAAGGTATGGCAAACATGAGCATTGGAGGACAGCCACCACCGCCTCCCGGGCAAGCACGACCAGCAATGTTGTAAGTTGCATGATTTTACTGGTGTTATCACAATATGTTCTCGACCAATACGACTTTTGTCTCGGCCCGCGTGGTCAAATCCCAAAGGTCTTGAACTAACATTTGGTCTCCCTGCCGTCTCAGCACGCCTCAAGGTCCTCCTGGCGGAGGATTTGCTCCTCCTCCGCCCCCTGGTGGTGGATTCGCTCCACCACCGCCCGGGAGTGGTCCTCCACCTCCTGGCGCACCACGTGCTCCCACTATGTTGTACGTTGAATTCCAGTCGTTGCATGCACTTGCGTCCTTCTCTCGTTTTCATGCCTCAACTCTCTGCTCTACTCCAACAGTATGCCAACCGGTGGATCTGTTGCTGCTCCTCCATCCATTATGCAGCAGCCACCGCCGCCTGGCCAACCCCAACCACCCCCTCAGCAGGGAATGTTGAATGCGCAGCCTTCCGCATCGTCATTTTACCAGCCTGCTCCTACTCAAGGACAGATACAGCGCGCCGGGGCTCCTGTGGCTCCTCCAGGTTTGGGAACTGCCCCTGGAATAAACCCTCCAATTCAGGAGAATGTCGACTTTTCCATTCAGATCCCGAAGCACATGTGTCGGTTTACGTGTGGACTGATTCCTGGATCGCAGGGCCTCCTGGCAAAAGCCAAGGTCCCCGTTGGTGGAATTATACGCCCATTGGCTCCCGCAGCAAACGAGGAGAGAGATTGATACTGTTCAACCTGGAAACGCCGGTATCATTCGTTGCAAGAGATGTCGCACTTACATCAATGCATTCGTTAGCTGGGTGGAAAATGGTCGCAGATGGCGATGTAACATTTGCGCGCAATTGAATGATTGTCCATCTACCTACTTCTGCCATTTGGATGAGAAGGGCGATCGCCGAGACAAGTTGCAGCGACCTGAATTAAGCAAGGGTGTAGTCGAATTTATCGCGCCAGCCGAGTACATGGTCCGCCCACCTCAGGAACCTTCCTATTTCTTCGTCATCGATGTCAGTGCGATGGCAGTTCGGAGTGGAATGCTCAAGAGCGCTGCAGATACCATTCGCCGAAGCTTGGATCAGCTCCCGGGAGGCGGACGTACCAAGATTGGGTTCATCACGTACGATAACTCTGTGCACTACTTCAACCTTGCTCCTGATCTCTCAGCTCCCCAAATGTTGGTGGTTTCAGATTTGAATGAGCTCTTTGTCCCTCTCCCTGATCATTTATTGGTTAATGTCAAAGAATCTCGACATGTCGTCGAGGCATTTTTGGACAACTTACCTGATATGTTTTCCAAAAATCCAATAGTTTCGGCGTCGTGCTTGGGTCCTGCGCTTAAGGCTGCGTTCACGGTAATGAAACAGATTGGTGGAAAGATGTGTGTCTTCCAGTCCATTATGCCAAATCTTGGTGACGGCGCGCTGCATCCCCGTGAGAACCAAGCTATTATGGGAACGCCGAACGAGATCAAGCTTCTAAAACCTGAAATTCCTTGGTACAAAGACACTGCCATTGAGTTCAGTCGTCAACAGATCAGCGTCGACATGTTTTTGTTCCCATATCAATACATGGATGTGTCGGCTTTGAGTGAGTTGCCAAGGTACACCGCTGGAGCTCTCTTTTCCTATGTTGGTTTCAACCCTGAGAAGGACGGCCCGCTCTTCGAGAGCGAATTGCATAAACGACTGACGCAAACAACTGCTTTCGAAGCCGTCATGCGTATTCGATGCACAAGGGAATGCGAATCACTAACTTTTATAATTTCTTCGTACGTGGAACTGATCTCCTGGCGCTCCCAAACTGTACGTCAGACTCTGTCTTCGGTTTCGATTTGGCGCACGACGAGCAAAATATGCCGAGCTCCGTCGTCACAGTGCAAGCTGCTTTGTTGTACACAAGCGTGATGGTCAGCGTCGTATCCGCGTTATGACGCAGGCGCTGCCCTTAACGAACTCATTGCCCGATTTGATGTCTGCTGTCGATACTGAAGCTGTTTGCAACTTGATGTCGAAACAGGCGTTGGATTTGTGTTTCAAGACAACAATCGACAATGCCCGAATGAAACTGCAACAGACTTGTGTGGAAATTTTCGCGTGGCGCGGGGTAGTCGCTGGGGTAGCAGAACTGTGTCCGGGTATACCGCCGCCTCCAGGAGCTCCTGCAGATGGAGGAGACGTGGCTTCTGGTGAGAAATCCCAGAAAACCTGGAGCTCCTTCCGGTCTACACGTTGGCGATGATGAAAAATGTTGCCTTCAGAGGAGGCACAGATGTTCATCCCGATAGACGCATTTGTGCCCAATACACGCTCAACAGCATGTGGGTTGACCAAAGTCGCGATTTCATGTATCCTCGCATGTTTTCTATTCACGACATGGATAGTTCTGCTGGCTTACCATTTGAAGGCAATCCAGACGAGAGCGACATCCAGCTTGCTGGAAGAGATGGCATTGTTCTTCCCCAGGTCGTCAATCTTACTTGCGAACGATTGCGTCCCGATGGAATCTTCCTTTTGGACAACGGTGTTGTGATGAATCTCTGGGTCGGAAGTAGCGCCGACCCACATATTCTCGAGTCGATCTTCGGGGTGCGATCTCTTGGCAATGTAGACATGCGCCAAGTATCCGTGAACCTAACAGGTGACGATTTCGCTAATCGCTTTGGCTCCATTGCTCTGGGATTGCGAGAGTTGGAGGGCGAATCGCATGTGATCAGTCCCAAAATTGAAATCGTACGCGAGGGAGATCCGCACGTTGAAGCACGGTTCTTCTGGAACTTGATCGAAGACAGAGCATCATTCCAAGGAGGAACGTACAACTACTCGGAATTTATGGACTTTATCAAGAACCCTCAACTTGCTGGAGCACCGCCTGCGCCGGGCATGAGCCACGGTTATCCAGGCGGACCGCCAGGACGAGGACCGGTACGTGTTCTTTCTACCCTTGTTTCCTCTTATGCTAATTACAATCGCTAACGTGTCGCCATCCTCGTTGTTCTCAGCCCCCACCCGGACCTTCCGGACAGCCTCATAGCTACGGCGGTGCAGCAAATGTCTCGCATGGTCCGGTAAGTTCACGTCCGCTTGTTACTATGACAGCTCTCGTCGTTCACTCACAATCGTGATGATTGGTCGCTCAGCCTCCACCTGGTGGGCCTGGAAATTATGGACCACCCCCGCCTGGATCCTCACATCCTTCACACGGACAACCACCGCCTCCGATGGGCGGACCACCACCTCCAATGCCACCTCCCAACTCTGGGACAAGAGGAATGCCTCCACATTCAGCTCCTCCCGGGGTCTCGTCGTACGGCGAACAATCTCATCCTCAACGAGGACCTCCTCCGCCTCAGGAAGTTACGGAGCCCCTCCTCCGCCTCAGGAGATTACGGAGCCCCTCCTCCGCCACATCAGGGAAGCCAGGGACCACCACCTCCTCCCCAGGGAAGCTACGGAGCCCTTCCACCACCGAACGGGAGCCAGGGACCACCTCCGCCTCCCAAGGGAAGCTACGGAGCTCCTCCACCACCTCCAGGGAGCTATGGAGCTCCTCCGCCGCCACAGGGAAGGTACGGAGCCCCTCCTCAAGCGCAAGGTCAAGGTCCTCCTCCAGCCCCAGGCAGTTATGGTGCTCAACCACCCCCACAGAATAGACCTATGCCGCCTCCTCCGGGGGGAAGCTATGCTGCACCTCCGCCACAGGGTCGTCCAGCAGGTGGAATGCCGCCTCCACCCCCGATGGGAGGTGCACGCCCTCCTCCGCCACCGCCGCAATACAGATAAGATTTACTAACGAAATTGTAGTGAGAATCATTGAATGGGGTGGGTTGTTTAACCCATGTATACATGGAATTCGTTGGTGTCCCTTGGTGTCAGAGTGGCGAGTTGTTTTCCTCAATTGACTCTCACGGCTGTTCTCGTGCAGACAAGTCCATTAAGCTGACTGATCTGGGACCTGGAACGCCCTTAGTACGCTGCACAAGTACTTGTACAGCAGGAAGCAACTCTCAAGTCCCCGTTGTGATATCGTGAAGATGTGATACGTGAACTGTGTCATAGTACCGGTAGTTCGTGGATAGCCACTCATACCAGTACTCATTATTAGGTACTACAGTACTGGAGGACGAGTTCGACAGATTACAGAGTAATCCGTAGTTGTACTCTACTACAGGTAGTATTCCAGTACTAACAGACTTCTTGTAGAGTGTAAAAAAAGACGTTCGTTATAGTGGCGCGCTCACTCTTCACGACTGACTAAGTATTTTGAGTATATTGTGCATGGACAGTCAATTCGACAGGTCAGCTAAGTTCAAGAAATTCTAAATACGCTCAACTGTATCAATAGCGCTCTCACCATGCGGATCTTCTTGCCTTTGACACTCATCACGTCACGCACATCAGCTTTCAATTTATCGAACGCGAGACTACCTTCGCATGTCCTAAGAGCCATGTTGTCAACTAACGCGTCTCCAAGTCAGCGACTGTTCTCCGAGGAACTCAGTATTCTTTACGATTCCAAATGCAACGTGTGCAAGCTAGAGATTGACTTCTTGCGACGACGCGACGAAAGGCTTCATGGCAGTTCTACTCGGCTAAAGTTTACTGATTTGGAATCGGAAGATTACGACGGGAAGACCCAGCGAACGGCCTTATCGACTATGAAACTGGCATGAAAGCCATGCATGGCGTTACGCCGGAAGAAAGGTTGTTGTCGGGGTTCCAGTTTTCAACTAGCCTACGAACACGTCGGCCTGGGATGGCTTCTGGCGGTGACCAAGGTTCCCATTCTTAAAGGCATCTTTGATCTTGGCTACGATATCTTTGCGGCCTATCGAACAAGGGTGACGCGCGGTCAATCAGTGCCCGCACTTGTTGAAGCGTATCGTCAGAAGAAGGAACTTTTGAAGGAGCAGAGTAAATGTGAAACCTGCAACTAGTATGCAGTATCGTGCAAACGGAGAACTGTACCTACGTACATCAATAGTTTGTGGATTGGTTTGCCTACTGTTTGAATGGGATGCGGGATCACTCGTTTCAAAAGCACGCGATGCCTCATCAGTTTTGATGAAGATGGTCGCTTCATCTGAAGACAGAAAGTGCTTGTACGCGAGTACTGCCACCAACTTGTAGAGAGCTTGGAGGCAGGACTGTTGACGTGAATCCGAAGGAGAGTGTTGAGTGATGTAAAGTTTAACATGCAATCCAAATATCGATTACAGAAGCACGAAGTATTCACTCATCTGTTGTCTGTATCTGTTGTGAATGTACATTGTGGCAACGTAGTGAATTTCACCTTGAATAATAACTCTTCGAAACGCCCACTAGCTAGTACTGCTGGTACCCTTCTTCAATGATGCGCATACAGACTCCTGACTCCCGACTACGGAGAACGCATATTCCAGCCGCACTACAGGTATCATACACTCTTATATGCTTTTATGTATGGTGGCATGGCAGTATTGGTTGGCAAGAGCGGACCATATAGCGGGAATAGCAATCATGGCCCTACCAGTCCTTGTCGCTACTACACCATTGCATTCTACTACATCAACAAGATGTGCGTCATCATTAGTCGCGTGACTCGTGAATCCAGTCACTGATTACGTCTGACGCCTTCCCGACACCGGTACCAGTATGTACCTACTCCCTCCTCCTACAATACAACGCAACACAACACCCAACACCCATAAATCGATGTTCGCGTAGCAAACGACAACAAATACGACCATGACCGATCTTTCTAAAGTGAATGTGCTAATGGTGGGCACTGGGGAGTACACAACAGGCTACGTTGGAGGAGCTGCCGCAGATAGTGACAAGGGTGCTGGTGTTGTGGCCTTGACGATGTTCGACCTTCGGCGACGATCAAAGGTCGATCGCGTTGGAATGTGCGGCGTGAACGTGAGTGCGAACGCATGATAACCAAAATCATGAAAGCGGTTTGTTAACTTGTTAGACCTTTCCCGGCAATAGGGCACGAAATTTCCAGGCATACGCAATCACATGTCGAAGTGTATCGGAGACGTCTATGCTGATATGGACTTGACGTGCGATACGTTCCCCGGCGACGATGAGGTCGACCCTAACGCGTACGTCGCTGCTGCTGCGACCTTCAAAGCGGGTGATGTCGCCGTTGTGTTTACTCCGGACGACACGCACTTTGATATCGCACTAGAATGCGTTAATCGTGGCATGCATGTGATGGTGACCAAGCCAATTGTTCAAACCTTGGAACAACAAAAAAGCTTGGCGAAAGCTGCTGCAGAGAAGAAGGTATTGGTGGCTGTGGAGGTGCACAAACGTCTCGATCCCTTCTATGCAGATGCTCGAGATAGGGCCCGGGCCGGGCTCGGAAATTTTCAATACCTCTACGCCTACATGTCTCAGCCAAAATTCCAGCTCGATACCTTCAAAGCGTGGGCCGGAAAATCCAGCGATATTTCCTATTATCTCAACTCTCACCATGTCGACTTTTCAGAGTGGACGTTGGCCGGCATTGCACGCCCCGTTCGCGTTACAGCAACCGCATCTACTGGGGTTGCGATAGCCAAAGATATTGAAACAGAGGATTCCATTACTCTGACAGTTCAGTGGCAAAACTTTAACGACAAGACTCTAGGTTGTGCCGTCTATACCTCATCGTGGGTTGCTCCCAAGTCGGACGTACATTCTCAACAGCGCTTCTTCTATATGGGTACCAAAGGCGAAATCAACGTCGATCAAGCTCATCGCGGATGCACAGTCGCCACGGACAGCAATGGTTTTGCCTCCGTCAACCCACTCTTCATGAAATACACTCCCACAAATGGAAAGTTTTCGGGACAAAGCAGTTATGGGGTCAAGAGCTTTGAGAATTTCATTGATGCATGCCGCGACATTAATGCTGGCAAAGCCACTCCCGACGATTTTAACGATGGCTCCTTGGCGACGGTCCATACAACAATGCAAGGTACTGCAATTCTCGAAGCAGGACGTAGAAGTTTGGATGCCGATGGACAGCCGATGGATCTGCTTTACGAAGGCGACGATTCCGAAGAACCAATTGGCATCCAGCCACATTTGTTTTGAATAAGGCTTTCGCATACCCGAGACACTGTCCGCTCGCAGTTCTAAGCGTACACATTCGATTTTACTGGCGTTCCTTCTCTCTCACTCTTCTCTTTAGAATCCATTGTAGTGCTTCGACAATACTACACACAACACACTCTTAATTTACACTTCAAACCTGCTCATATCTCATATTCACGGTCGTACTGTCGTAGCGTACATTTGGAATACAGTTCTGGTACATGGAATATCGGCATACTACAGTACATATCTTTTTCCGTAGCATTAGTAGTGTCTACTGGTACTGTAGGGCACGGACTTGACATCAATCGCCCTTCAAATGATGACAGAATATATATTAGTGTATGTATATATGGAGTATGCATAAGTTCGGACAACGCTGCCTCCCTCCACCATTTCGTCCTCCGCATACGCCTCATACATTCCGTCTGCAATGCGAAGCATTGCTCTTCTCTGCGGCTCCCTGTGGATGCTTCGTCATGCCTCTGCATTTATTCCTGTCAGATACACAAGTGTTCGAGGATTAACTTGGTCACGGCAAATGGCGACTTCAGCAGACAATGGGGTCGAAACACAAACCAAGAAGACTTTGCGCGTCTTGGCGCTTCATGGCAGCGAGGGAACTGGATTGGAGTTCTCTGTGCGCCTCTATCCCTTGCGAGAAGAGCTCTTGCGCGACAATATCGATATGCAAATTACAGCCATCTCGGCTCCCTTTAATAAGGGGCACGGGTATTCGTGGTGGACAATGGACGAAGGTATGCGGTCGTTCAATGCCGACGAGTATACTGGTTTTGACGAATCGGCCAGAATTGTATTGAGGGCCATTTCTCTGACGTCCCCGGACTTGGTTGTGGGGCATTCTCAAGGAGCCATCCTAGTGGCTGCGCTCCTAGCTCAGAGTCTTATTCCTGAGCACCCGTCCAACGGTTATATACTAAATGGCGTCGCCTGGCCAAATCCATACGGGCAACAACTGTTCGATTTAAAACTGGACGAAAGTATCAACCCTCCACGTCTTCTATTTGTGATGGGTCAAGATGACACGATCAATCCATTGACGAGCGCGAAACAAGTCCGCGATCGTTTCGATCACAGCGGCTATCGTGTCACCACCCATACTCACAGCGGTGGTCACTCCGTGCCGTCCGATGAAGAATCCATTCGAACCATGGCAGAGTGGGTACTCCGAGGCACGTTGTAGGTGAAAGCTATCCTTTTGAAGGATACAAATCCAGCAATCAGCAATGGCCTGACTAGAATAGCCGCCAGGGATGCTTGTGTGTTTTCACTTAACGAACAGCCTATTCCGAAACCCAGTAATGAAGTATGGAGTTATGAACTGTTTGGGCTAGCATCATTAAGTGGATAAGGTGATTGTACAGTTCAGCGCGTCAACATGCCATATTTGGACATACTTTGACGAAACTCTTGTGAGTGGTATTCGTCAATTTGAGGTAGGATTCCATGTCACTCACGACAGCCACTGACGGCGATGTCCATTGTCCGACGGCTTGGAAAAAGTCAAGAAAATCTTGAAGGCTTACGTTCAAGATTTGATTTCGTCAAAGTTGGGCAAAGTCAGCATTGTCATCTTGAATGAAGTTTACGATGGTGTCCCAACCAATTTCGTCTGGCTGCTTGGCAGACCCATCCAAATCGGCAATCGTGCCGACAATTGAGGCTTGGGCATCGGCGGAAAACCCGTTGTCCTTAAAAAACGTTTGCAACTGTGAGGCTGCGCCATCGAAGAGATCCAGTGTAGAAGACCAACTAGGGTCCTTACAGGAGATCAAAAGCAGCGTACCATGGCGAAAACTGAGTTCTACAAGGACGTTGGCTGCCCCTTTTTTGTCATGCAATTCCTTGTACAGGTAGACGCGTTGCAGATATCTCGCAGCTACGGCAGCACCACCACTTACCGGGACTCCAGGAAGATACACCTGACCGCCTTTTCCAACGTAGTCTGCAGTCGTTGCAAGAATCAAGACTTCTTCAGTTAAAGGACCAGTACTGTTTCTGGTCAACTCTATGCGCTCGATCCAGACATGAGGGTCCTGGCCAGGATTGCCAGCTGGGAAGGTATCTTCAGTACGAGGAATCCCGTCGCTCAGAAATTCTTCAACCACAGGCCTGGCTCTGGTTAGTAGGTCTTGTTCTCCTGTCAAGCTTAGAATCATCCCGTTGCGATGCGCTTGCATAATCCCAAACTTCACCTGATCCAATCTGCTAGCAAATACATCCCAGTTGGATGCAGCCGCTAGTAGGAAAGCGTGCAAGCTCTGGAGTTGGTGGATACCAAATAGCTGCTCCTCGATGAGTCCTTGATAGGTGTATCGAGCTGCGAGTCGAGAGGCAACTAAGCGGTCTCCGTTGGCAGCAACTTCGGCTTCCATCTCGTTGATCATGTCGTTGAGAACATCAAATACGAGGTCCTTCTGGAAGTCTAGACCGTGAAAGACTACCTCTGTCAGGATTTGCAAGAACAGCTGAAGGTTTTCCGCCATGCAGCGCCCTCGAAAGAAGGCTTTCGTCGCAAGATGGACTCCATCGTGCACCGAAAATTGAAGCGGACCGTTGGAATCCTTCTGACGAACGTCGAGTATCATGCTTTCGACTCTGATACCAGTAGAGTATTTGCCTATCTGATAAATCAACTGACTGGAATCAAATATCTGTGTACCGCTTTGAAGCATGAGACGATAGACAACTGGCAAAAAGGGCAACGTTGTCATAGTCAACAGCGCGAATATCAACTCCAAAGTCAACAAACAGCATGCCGAAGCTGGACACAACTGGTGTTTCTATGGACAAGATCTGATGACTGATACTGAAGTGGGATGGTCTTGGGGCGTTTTGCGTTGGGATGTCGCTCAATGCAAGCTTCGGGAGCATGTTGAACACTGAGTCTTCAACAGGACTCGTTTGCCTGTCCTGTCGTTCCTCGGATTCGTCCAAAACCTTCTGAAAGTCTTGATTTGACATTGTCTTACGCAACAGAATAATGCGCTTCGCCTCGGCGCTACGTTGCCTCGCAAGCTCAGTCAAACTGGGATCGAGCCGAATATGAACTCTGTGATTGTTGTGCACCAGTTTTGCTTGCAACATTTCCACCAAGAAAGCATCTCCATTCTTGGCAATTTCATCCTTCAATTCCTGAAATCCAGCGGACCACGCCAAGGCATCTTTAGGCTCTCGGTTATAATTCCATTCCTTCAAGGCTTGACGAAAAATCCACGCGCCGCGTGGTTGGCGTCCGGAACTCAAATCCCGACGTCTCATTTCGACCACATTCATAGCGGCCGCAATCGCATTGCTATCAAAGCTCGCAATATTTCCCAGTACAAAATCAATGTGATTTTGCAGGGTCAGAACTTGATCGCGCGCAATACCCTTGATCCCGGCACTGAATCTCCATTGCTGGTAGTTGGTATCCAGCCCCCCCTATCACTTCAGTCGACAGTGTCACATTCTCGACATCTGTTTGGACATACTCTTCCAAACTCCTCCTCAATATTGAAATTGGTGTTCCCACGAGCAAGTATTCCAAGACAAGCCATGCGAGCTGCGTCTTGTGGGACATGTGTGAATCATTCAACAGCCATGAGACCACAGTATGTGATTGAATGTTGTCGCCTTGCTCTATTGGATAGGCGTGGATTTCCTCTGCCGCTTCCTTGAGATTGAAAGGTTGCCATTGTGGTAAAGAATGCTCCATAATATCGAGATGTGCTTTTCGATCCTGGGTGCTATCGTCAAAGGCTTGAAGGGCGTCCTGAACGGACTCGACAGAACCGTACACAAAGACTTGCGTATTTGTTGCGACATAGTGCTGATCATAAAAGTTTGTCACGTCAACCTTACGCAAGTCAATAATATCTGTTGGGACACCCTGTGCATCAAACTGGTAGTGCGTATCACCGAATAGTGCTCGTCGAGCGAACCTCGTTATCATTTCGTCGACGTCGTTGTACGTTGCCTTTTGGAGATTGAAAGTTTGGCCGTTGAATTTCAAGTCGTCATTGCTGGCATTGAAATTTTTGCCGTCTATGGGATCAAGACGCCATCCTTCTTCTCGAAAAATGACATCACCGTATTGATCGAGTCGCACGAGTGGTTGAAAGAGGGCATCGAGTACAAGACTCATTAAGTTGTTGAAATCCTTGCGATTCCTAGATGCGACAGTATAAAGAGTTCGATCTTCCAGGCAGGTCGCTTCAACCAATGTAGCTAGTGATCCCTTATGATATGTATGGACCTGATCTTTGAGAGGATACATACGTGATCCATCCCATATCGAATGCATCAGGACATGAGCTGCACCCTTATTGTTTTCGGCCAGAGTCTTGACAGACAAACCAAAGACTGAGTCTTGATCCAAATCACTGGGAATAATCGTGAGAACTTCTGCCTGTGTCGCTGTGTGACGATAGAGCACCATCTCGGCTTGAATCTCCGGAATCGACGTTTTTTGCGCGACGACGTAAGCTTGATGTGGAACGACTGCCGATATTGCGGCAGCGACTTCCTCTCCTCCTTCATATAGGACAGTGACGAGGACTGCAGTTAAAGTGAGACCTGAGAATAATATCAAGAGAAATCGACTTCTCTGTTTGTGTCGTCGAAAGGATGAATCGTATTCCGATTCCCCAGGTTGAAAGTATCCAAGGAAATTGAACCACGACCTTCGCGCCAGGGAGACTGGTAGCGAAGGGCTTCGAAAGTTCCTACTGGAACCAACACTCCGGAGGTCGTTGGGGCTTCGGAAAATTCCATCACGATCATCGAAATCGTCGATTGATGCATTGATCGAAAAGCGATGCGAGTGCTGTGTCGACATGGTTAAAATTGAATTTCGAACATACTGTACGTCGCATAATAGATGGCGTTATCGTGGAGAAAAATCAAGGACTCGTGACTCGTGTGTTCGAGACCGGCGTCCGGTGTACAGTTAATAAGCATTCAGCGCTCGTGTACACTGAATGCATACAGTAGGTCTGTGGTGCTTGTATACCAGACCCCACGTACGTCATACCTGTACTGTACTTGAGTCTTCAAGTACTCAACGGTCATTACCGGTAGTCGTTTTTATTATGTACATGTACATCATGAATATGAATATATTTATATAATTGGTACGATGTACCAGGCTTTGGAAAAATAATACTGCATACTGGTATCGACCTCCAACGTCGTACCAGTACGTATACTTCTACTGCAGTGGAGCTGCAGTACGTACTTCAGTATATCTAAGAGCTGCAGTATATACTGCAGTATCTTCCCACCGATGCTGCAAATACTGATACTGCAAGGGGAGCTGCAGTATTTACTGGTACTGCACAACAGTAACAGTAGCACAGTAGCGACTATTGGTACGACGCTAGCTGTATTGGCGAAGTCGCAAAATGCCAAATTAAGCAAAGTGCAAGTAGAATTTGTATTGTACTACTGTGTACTGTAGTGGGACGAAGAAATTGTACAGATTTATGGATAAGAATGCAACAAACCGACACAAATAGTTACAAATTGACGTGATTGATAATTCTTGTGCAAGAAATAGTTACAAATTGACGTGATTGATAATTCTTGTGCAAGTCAGTTCTAGCACGATATTCCCAGTATTTCAAAATACTGCAAATACTGCAGTATCGTTTTCAGAGCTGGAGTATGGTTTTTTGTGGAGCTGCAGTATGGTTCTACTGCTCTGGAGCTGCAGTATATTTTTTTACTTACTGCGCGAGAGCTGCAGTACGTATTACTTACTGCCATGGAGCACAAGTATACTGGTATGGTATACTGCAGTATCCAGTATACTTATGTACCAGTATATTTTTTCCAAAGCCTGCGATGTACCGTACCTGGTACCTGGTATTACTAGTAGCATATACTGTACTACAGTAAAGCAAGTACTACTACATAGCTGTACTGAGTACCACGAATCACGTAATACAACCGTACTCCGCGTACAACCTAAAATCCAATTGTATGCACAAACATCCGTCGCCTGTCGCCTATGCAAACAACGAAGGTTCGGTGGCGCGGATCGTAATCAAACAGTCAAACACGGTATTCCATCGACACATCGAACCTGTGAAGCCATACCAATAGTGTTCTTTCCTTCTTGACATTCTCCCCGTGAAGATCACTATTTCACATAATGGACGGAGTCGCAGCTATACGTGGTTACATCGATCGGTTCGTGACCGGTGACGAGAAGTGCAAAGGCATGAAGGTGCTGTTATTGGATGCCAGCACGACCCAAATTGTGTCGTCCGTCTATTCACAGTCCGAGATTTTAAGCCGCGAAATCTACCTCGTCGCTCGCTTGGATGATACCTCGAATCCCAAATGTTGGCGGACAACAATCGAAGTCATCTCACCTCAAGGCAGTTGTCTACGTGCGTCCAACGGACATGAATATTGGATTGCTCGTCAGAGAACTTGCTCGACCCCGCTTCGCCGAGTATCACATCTTTCTCAGTGGAATTCTGACGACCGCTTTATTGCGGCTCTTGGCTGAAAATGATCATCATGAAAAAGTTAGACAAGTGCAAGAATTCTATGGCGACTTTTGCCCTATTAACGAAGATCTTCTCACTCTGCAATGCCGCCATACGCTGGCAATGACCATGGCGGCTGGTACTAGTTGGGCTCAAAATCACGTGCACCTGTACGATCGGAACCTTCAGGGGCTTCAATCCATTTTGCTGGCACTCAAACGACAACCCAGTGCTGTTCGTTTCGCTCGTCATTCACCGAGCGCGGAACAGCTTGCCAAGGACATTCATGACAACATCGCGTCGGATCAAATTTTCCATTTTAGAAAGAGATCCAATCTCTGCTGTTGATTCTGGATCGACGAGACGATCCCGTCACGCCTCTCTTGTCGCAGTGGACATACCAAGCCATGGTGCACGAATTATTAGGGCTGAATAATCATCGCGTCATTCTCAAGGGTGCTCCGAATGTTGCCCAGGATCTCGAGGAAGTGGTCTTGAGTGCGTCTCAAGATGCCTTTTTTCATGCCAATCGGCACAAGAATTTCGGACAACTAGGGGAGTCGATTCAAAAGCTTCTGCAGGAGTACCAGTCGCAGCAGCATCTCCGCGCAAGCGCTAAGTTGAATACCATCGAGGAGATGCAATCCTTCATGGAGCGATTTCCCGAACTTCGTTCTCAATCGCACAATGTTTCAAAGCATGTCGCAATCATGGGGGAATTAGCTCGACTTGTTGATGTTTGCTCGCTTATGGATGTTTCGCAATTTGAGCAAGAACTTGCCTGCGCCGATGACCCGTCTTCACATTTGCGAGAGTTGTTGGAAAAGTTGGCAAGTCCGACGATCAAAATCCCAGACAAGCTCCGTTTGGGACTTTTGTACGCGCTTCGGTATGAGACGTCAGGTAACCTTCATCGCGTTCGGACGGCTATGGGCAAAGCGGCGTTCCGCCGGACATGCTAGAATTGATGGATTCTATGTTGCGTTATGGTGGGTCAGGCCAACGAGCCCCTGGTTTGTTCGAACAAGACCAATCCATGGTATCCAAGATGACGAAACTTATGACCTCAGTTCAAGGTGTCTCTAACGTCTATTCACAGCATACACCGCTCCTCATGGAAACCCTCCAAGCGATTGCTAGAGGCAAACTACGAGCAGAAACCCATCCGTTTGTACCCGGATCAGTCACACGACAGGCGGGTGTATCGCCAGATACAGTCATTCCCGAGGAAATCATCATTTTCATGGTAGGCGGTGTCACTTACGAAGAAGCAACCAAGGTGAGCGACTTCAACGAAACGTCTCCGATCAAGGTCATGTTGGCCGGAAGTACTGTACACAACAGTACAAGCTTTCTGGAAGAACTCAAGGCTCTGTGATTCGTTTGCACTGTAGATTGTAGATAGAATCTAGTGCGCGATTGATTTACCTGGCATCTGATGTTAAGAATTCTGAAGGAACCAAGCGCTTGTCGATACAATCCAGTAGATCGAAAATACGAAGTTATCTTAACACTTCTTAACAACGTGGTACAGTAACATATTACGTTGCCTGTTGAATCGACTACGCAAGTTCGTCTTCCATGACAGCATCGTCAAGATGCGGAGGCGTCTTGATATATGGAACAAAGTATCGAACTGTCGTATGCGATTTCCCGGTGCTAACATTTGTAATAGTCAATTCTTGTTGTAGAATCGACGTATCGTCTTCTTGAATTAACGTTTTAACATCCAATACCGTCGCCAAGGCATTGACGGTAAGGAGTGACGATTCGATCTGGACATGCTGCGGGTCCACCGAGGTGGCCAGCATTTTCTTTCTCGGTCGCCAGGAGGCAAGCATTCGACGAGAGGCTCCCGAGCGTCAGTTCCATCACTAAATCGTTGTTGACGCGAGATCTCTTGATGATTTTTACGGTTCGGTCTGTGAGTTCCACAGTGTGGTAAGTGCCATGTTCCGCCTCACCCTTGTCATTGGCTTGAATGGCATATTCGTCGACTCCCACGGTTTTAGGTGTTGTCTCATGGAAGGAGAGCCTCGTGTCGAGTCAAGGATCCAGCCTAACCCCTAAATCCATCATTGCCCATTCCAACCCCTCTTGCAGAATGCTGCAACTGGTAGTCGAGAAAAAATCAAGTTGCGAGAGTAGTATGGTTTCATCTCTATCTATATTGTAGTGCCCAACCGCATCCTCGAATCTATCGAAATGCAAACCATCAGGTATACACAACCGTCGTTGGTCATAATTCAAACATCGACCCACAGGACCACTGACCGAGTCCAAAAACTCAACCTAGCCTCGAAAGATTATGCATTCACCCGTGAGGATCACGTAATCGACGAGAATCATAAGGTCGCCATGATCGCCCTGCGATGATTTTGCAAAGCGAAAATTTTCGCGTCCACAATCTTGTCAAGGCTTCAACATGCGCACTGGCATGTTGCTTGAAAGCTGCTAACTGAATGGAGTGCGTCCTTTCAAGAGTTCGCAAACAAAAAGAGGCAAAAAAGAGCTTTCTTTCCCAGCAGAATGCTTGCCAGCAATACTAAGAAATATGCAATTATCTAACTCCCTCCAGGCTTGCAACTTCGCTGATGAGTCCCAAGGCTCGACTGTGCTGAAGAGTCAGCACTGTTCAGCTCGCTGGTTGATAATTCGACGCAAGATTGGCCAGCAGTTGCAAGCCGCAAGCTCCGTTGCTCCAGCAACCAATTGTGCTTGGCGATGGCACCCCACGGGTCCAGACATAAATCGATTGCCCTGTCAAGAAAAACGACCGACAACTCGTGACATGCTAACGAATCCAGGACAGCGCTCAGCCGCTCGTTTGCCAAAGCCTCGAATTGTACGAGTTCATCTTTCTTCGCAGCCTCAACTCCTTTCGTGTATGCGGCAATAATGGCTGCAGTATCTTTCGACTTCAACGACAAATCTTCTGCTTGCAGAATCAACAAGCATACAGATACGTTCGGGCTACCACCAGCCTCGAAGCGACGTAACCCCTTGGTGAACCGCTGAATCTCCTTGAGATATTTGCGTCTCCCCGTTGTCCGAAACCGCTCATAGTAGATCATGGCGCCATTAAAGTACACATTCGCGCCAGTATAGCTGATTCGATAAAGGCGAGCGTTGCTTCTCATCTTTTCATACATGTTTGCAGCTATCTCATAGAAGCCGAAGCATAATGCCAGCATGGCTTTATGGGTCCAAACCAACATCATCAACATTTTATGATTCTTCGCACTGACTTCCTTCAAATACTCTTCCTCGTCCATGATATCGCCAGACAAAATCGTCAGGTCTTTCCAATTCGTCGAGGAGCTTCGCAAATTCGCAAAATACTGCATTCCCGGCTTGGTCCAGAGGGGAAGTGCATTGCTGCAGAGATCATGGATTCGAATACTTTTCGATCTCGCAAATTGATCGATTGCAGCGATGTTCTCACCGCTATAGCCCTGAAAGGCGGCGAAGAGAGCTATGGACAGACTCCCATATACAACATCACCGACGTCCAAGGCGCTTTGAACTGCCCTGGCGACTAAAGGGTGAATTTCACGGAAGGACATTTTCCAATGAAAGATGGAACAAACGATCATGACGATAGTTGGACATTCAGCTTCACTGCACTCAACTTGATCCATCAACTTGATAGCCAATTCCCCTAATTCTATCCCGCGAGGGATGTTTCCGAGGGCGACTTCAACTATTCCGTAGACTGCAAAGCTGTTTGCACTATACGGAGATAGACCGCCTCGCATGGTCAATTCTGTAGCAAGGAGGGCCACGTAGACAGCCAACGTTTCTTTCTCCACCATTAAACATTGAGCGCACACCTTGACAAGCAATTTGATTGCCGTTGAAGTCGGACGATGCTGCATCATCGGCAAATTAAGTATGTCTTCATCCGCTTTTCCTGCGACTAGCTTTCTTACTTTTCGCAGCTTCAACATCAAGGTCAACGCTGTGACTTTCTGGGGTATCGGCACACCCAGTTGCATGAGTGCTCGGCGAGCTGCAGCTATTGTCTCTTCTGCTTCATTGCAAGCCACTCTCACTTCGAAGTCGGTGACAAGTGAATTGATCTTCATGTCGATCGAATGACACCTGCGAAGCGCTTCCCGGTTCAGTTTCTTACACATATCGTAGTCTCCAATGATAAGGTCCATCTTGGCAAGAGTCTCCGTCAGCTCAAGTGCTAAGTTAAAGTTTTGGACCACATTGTCTTTTGCCCTTCCTTGTCGAGCAGCACAAGTCCATAGCATAGAAAAGCTGCAGCTTTGGCAAAGGCAGACTTATCTTTGCACCGCTTTGCAGCCTCGAGGTTAATGCGGGCAAGTATGTCGTATCGTTCGCGTCCATAGGCGAATTCGTGCGCACTGTTCAGGTGGACAGCTGCATGGCACATGTGGTCGTCGTCGTGGCAGCTGAACAAGAAGTTTTTTCCTATTAGAGAATGGAGTCTGCCCTTCTCATAAGGATGTATCAAGGATAGAAAGGAGGCATGCAGCTTGTCGTGAACAAATTGATATCCATCGTTGGTCCTCTTGACGAAACCTTCTTTTATCGCCGCATCCATCCAAGTGGAAACACGTTCCCTTGTACACATCGCTCTGGGGAATCCGAGGGGTTCTCCCACGAAACGGTTCTTCTTTATCGCAGCGGAAATAATTTGGGTTAAGTGAGTCTCCTTGAAACAGGATCCAAGGAGCGACGCTATCTTCAAGACTTCTTGCAATGCCACGTCCAACAGCCCTATCCGGCGAGACACGAGCTGCAACAGCGTTTCTGATTCTGTCATTTCCCGCTCGATTGCCTCCATGTCGAAAATCCACGACGACGTTCGTTCATCATACCATAGAAGACGCTCTTTCTGAATAATTTCGATGAACTGAATAACATGAAAGGGATTCCCCATGCTTCTGAGTGCGACTACGTCACATAATTCACCGATTTGTCCAGTCGATGATTCCAGAAGGGCAGAAACCAATTGCCTGACAGACCCCGTGTCGAGATTGCTCAAAGGGATATCGATGATATCCTTAACACCCTCGAACAGATCACCGACTATCTCGTCGTCGTCATCGTCGTCACGGTATGAAAAGATAAGCATCACGTTGCACAATTCATTGTCTTTCAACAGAGCTTCAATCAGCTGACGCGATCCTTCGTCCATCCATTGAATGTTATCAATAAAAACAACGATGGGGTGGCGAGCAGATGACATGACATTCAAAACTTCTTACACGCAACCTTAAACTTGGCCAGAGCCGACTCATTACGGGGATCAACTCGACCAAACTGTGCAGTACCATCGAGGAATGGGGAGAGACCGGAAATGGCCCTCACCAACAATTCGGCGTCTGTCCCAAGTGCTTCTTGAATCTCAATACGCCTGTGCTCATCGAAGTCTACAGACTGCAGCACCAGATCACATAGGTCGGAGAAGGCAGCCATAATGGCAGAGTGCGGTTCTTGCATCACACTCGCGGATGGTTTGTAAAAATTCCCGGTGACGAAATAGCCATGACTGGTTGTTACAGGGTCTCGTAATACCTCGACCAACCTTGTCTTGCCAATACCGCTCGTCCCATGCACCACAATTACAGTCTTCCCAAAGCATCATTCCTGCAATGCCGCATCACATGATAGGCCTCGAGCAAGGTCAGCCGTTCCTCGCTTCGCCCACATAATGGTGCTGGTCTGACACGGAAGGTCTGGCATTGTTGGTCGAAAGAATCGCAAACCGTACTTAGACTCTGTTGGTGTTCGAGCAAAACGTTCATGAGTGGCTATCAGTGTGGACTCTATGCTTAGGAATCGAAGAGGTGATGATGAGTGAGGTGAGAATGATGAAATAAAGTTACCATTCGAATTCTAAAATGAAACCAGAATTCGAAATCCTAGTGTACCATGCACGTGCGTATAGTGTGTAACCAGTGTTACGACTTACGACACGAACGAACCACTCAGTCAAGTCACAAATCCCACTTGAGGTCACATTTCTCACCGAGGAAAGCATGGAAGGTGCGAATGCCTAATGCCTACGACGTACCATACAACGTCAGTGCACAGTTGCACGTTCTGTGTTGATACGCCTAGGCGAATTCAGATTCCATTTGTTTTCAGTTATGTAGGAAACAGAATTTGAGATTTTCCAAGCTACGCAGTCATAGTAAAACTTTTTGAAGTCTTCAGGGATGACGGTAGCTGTATCTATGAGCGTTGCACGACCTTGAAGGTTGCGTCGAAATTCGCAACAAGGTAAAAAGACCGAGTTCGGGGAAGTAAAGATCTTCCCCTACGAACCGTTCGTAGCTGGTTGCATGCAAGGGAAAATTATAGTAGCCCACGTAGACCTTGGTACAAAACATTAGCATTAACCCTGTGGACTTCAAATTACGGGAAACTACAATATCATGCATTTTTTTGCCACTTTACAATACTCGTATAGTACAATGACTTACTATCCACAAATTCGTATTTTACTACATACTACATTTGCAATTGTATTTTACAATATCACGCATTTTGCAAAGATGCATTTACAATATCGCGCATTGTTTTGGCCTCTTTTACTATATCAGGCTTTTGTCGCCTGCCATGCCCGACCTCCACGGACAGCATGGTACACCGTCTTGTAACATTCATCCAAGATGGTGAACACTCATCCCTCCACAATGCCATACATATGCAACAAACATCATCATCACTCACTGCCCTTCATTGTCCCTGTTTTCACTGCATCGGCCGCCAAACGCAGTCGCAAACTCCCCACCTTCACTGAAATTACCGCCGTTCAAGGGGAAGCACTTTAGTAGAAGCGCCAACACCTTCGGACTGGAAGGAAAGTTATTCCTCTGCTTGCGTTTTTTCGGCATCTTGTTACTTAATCGTTTTCTTGAAGGATCCACCACTACTACACATGGATTATCCTTTCCAAAGTTGGCTGAGCACAGTTGACCGACAAATGGACGTCCGACATCGCGCCTTCAACGTATCGTTGTCGTCGTTCGGTATCAAGTCCGACATGGCTGGCGGTTTGCCAATACTGTACACTTCCGGCTAGATGGCAGGGAGAGTACAGTATACTTGTTGATAGTGAAACAAACTCTGTCGGCTACCGTATTTCACGGAGATTTGTACCCCGCGCATTCCTGTACCCACCCCTCCCAAAATTATGCACTTTTTTGAACCACTTGACTCAAAAATGAACGTCCATTCTTTATCCTTTGGCAGAGAAATCCTGGCATTTCACCGAAATGTCAGGTCATTTGAATTCCACTTGCTGAAAGCTAGCTATGCATGTATAATTCTAATGATAAGAAGACGAGTTTAAATATTCGTTTTCCTTTTTTTTAGTCGGTAGCCCGACATTAATTCTTCACGGATTCCTTTTAACCACCTGACATTTTCGATTAACATTTGGTGGGATTCCGGCAACCCTCGATGAACATTTGGAGGGTACAAATCTCCGTGAAATACGGTAGATGGCAGACATAATTTGTTTCTGTGGCAACGGCTGTAACCCTACGTCAAGAACACCTCGTTCTACTAAGGTGACCAAATACTTAGAGCTCCAAGCTAAATGGCAGGGAGAGAAAATACTTTATCAACGCAACAAGCATTCCCGGCTAGATGGCAGGGAAATGATGATGTGCTCCTAGTAGTGACGGGATGTTACGTTGAGATGTGAATTCGAAGATCGTCCAACAAGAAGTAATCTAAACTGGGGAAGTGACGCCGGAGTGAAACGTGTTGGCTATGGAAGTCCGCGCACAATTCGTTGACCAGTACATCTTCTACGTAAAATTCCACGTGGATTTGAATCATGAACTACTTATGAGCTAGCGTACCAGCGCGCGAAAGACAACAAAATTTTGATACTTCTCTTTAGTCATTAAAATTAGTGTATACTAGCTTGGTAAGATATGACACACCAATCCTTCCAACAACTGCAATAATTTTATGTTTTTTTTGGATAGCAAAACCCAGGCACGTTTTTCAATGAAAGAAAATGCAAAACACTTAAGCGTTTTACTTAGACGTGATACGGATGAGTACGAGTACCACTTTTAGATCGAATTCTGGAGCCGTCGTTTGTCATCTTCCTCTCTTGACGGTGTCTTCGGAGTTGTGTTGTGATCACCACAAATATACCATGACGGAGGCACATCTTCCGGGAGATCCTCGCTTTTCTGGATGGATATCACCCAGCAGTGAGGCAGGACACTTCTGTGCTGTCAACAAATGCTTGGTTAAGCACTTTGCTGTTGGACTGTATATTGCAGCAATCTGTCCCTCCCCAGGAGGTAATTTCCACAAATGCATCTCACATTGGAAGCCTTCTTGGCACCTATGATTACATCCGGTCATGTAATGACTTGATGGACGACAATCCAGAAGTTGTCAAAGATGAGACGACAAAAGGACGAAAACTTGCTCGTAATCGAAGCGTCGCTCGTATTCGGCGACAAATGAAAGCTTGTTTTGGATCGCCGCGTACTCTCAACAGGCTGCTTATCCCGATTGTGTTGGGCGATCATTTTTTTGTGCTATGCATGGACTGTTCGATTTCAACGCCGGAGTTCGTAAATGACATGACGTTTTATGATTCCCTGGTACGCCGCACACATCAGGTTAACCCCAATTTGCTCGGACGATGATGTTACACTCGGCCATTCATTGGCCCGACGTCGCCGACCCTTCACTTTTTGGCCAATGGCTGTGCAGCATGCTGTTTTCCTTCACAATCACATGCCAAATCAAGTCTCTGGCCTTTCCCCAGTCGACGTGTTCACAATATCCAGATGGCAACAACATAAGTTTCATGATCTTCACGTTTGGGGCTGTCCGGTTTATGTCTTGGACAAGTCGATTGCTGATGGAAAGAAGCTTCCGCGTTGGAAACCTCGCAGCACTCGCTGCGTGAATATGGGGTTGTCGAGCAAACACGCGAGCACTGTTCCGATCGTTCTCAATCCATCGACGGGCTACATCACTCCGCAATTCCATATTGTTTTTGATGATTGGTTCTCGACCATCTCCTCATCGCTTGAAAGTCTTCCTGACTTCAATTCCCGCGCATGGGCACAACTCTTCGGCGAATCCTACTTCCAGTACCCATTCAACGACGAGGACGAAACAGAAATGTCGATCAATGATGATCCAACATCCGATGCCATCGTTGCCAACACACTTCGCAACATGGACTCTGTCGCGACTGCAATGGACACATCATCTCCGCCCAGACTCCATTCCCTGTTTCGCCGCCGCCAACAACTCAGTTTCCAACTGCGCCATCTCTCCTTGACAGCTCTACTACGCCTCCGCGCCCGATCTCGTCAACGAGGGAGATAGTACATCAACAGCACGACGTCGTCGACAATTCCATTGTTGTTCCGACTTCAACGCCTGTTGCAACGGTTGACTCGATTGTTTGCGCCCCCACCATTCCCATTACTCCCCAACACCTCCCGTTCTCAGACCTCGAAACTCCTCGCGCACCGACTCCTTTGCCTACGCCTCCGCGTCCCCCAGCATCTCCGCCTCCGACCCAGATGTCGCCAATGAGGGAGACGACATTGACGAATGATACGTCGTCAGCAAAGGAACCGCTATCCGCTCCCGTTCGCTCATCTGCTCCAAGCCCAGCACCAGTCGTGCGTCATTTGCCTCGCCGTTCCACTCGCCAGCGCAATGCACCTTCTCGACTCGGCTACGATGGAAATCAAGGCGCCGGTTACTTTGTCGAACCCAGTGCTTGGATCTTTCAAGAATGTGGTTTTCTTGGTCCCCCGCTTGCTCTCAAAGCCTCTCTCTCTGATCCCGACACTCTGACGTACGATGAAGCGATGTCGGATGAACCGAATCTCTCGAAGTGGATGCAGCCGCTGCGAAAGAGATTGCCAGTTTGGAGAAGAATAAGACGTGTATTGAAACGGAAATATCAAACGCCAAGTCTCAAATTTTACCGGGCACTTGGGTTTTCAAACGCAAACGGACACCTGACGGTGTGATAAGCAAGTACAAGGCACGGTACTGCGAATGAGGTCACTTGGAAGAAGCAAGGTGAACCTGAAACCTTCGCACCCGTGGTCGCGTGGAGCTCGGTTCGCCTATTTACAATCCTTGCTCTGACGTCAATTGGGACACAAGTTCTATTGACTTTAGCAACGCATTTGTCCAGGCTAAGTTGGAAACGCCTGTTTGGATTCATCTACCTCGCGGATTCCAATCACCACGTGGAAAGTCTACGTGCCTACAACTTGTAAAGAGTTTGTATGGTTTATCTGTCGCTCCGCGACTCTGGTTTGAGCAAATTCTTGAGGCGTTCACCGATCAAGGCTTCAAACAAAGCACCTTGGATCCATGCTTCTTGTTCAAGGACACCATCATGGTCGTCCTCTATGTTGATGATGTCGGAATTGCGTACGCAAATGAGTCCGATCTGAACAAACTACTCGATGGTCTCGAACGACGTGGACTACAGTTCACAAAGGAGGGCACGTTCACTGATTTCCTTGGCATTAAATTCGTTAAGGACACTACGAACAACACCGTCACTCTCACTCAGAAAGGACTGATCCAGCAAATCATTGACGCCACGGGTATGGCTGACTGCAACCCAAATTGGACGCCAGCTATTCAACTCCCACTCGGCATCGATCCTGACGGTGAACCGTACAATGAATCCTGGAGCTACCCTTCCATCGTTGGAATGCTCCTCTATCTCTCTACGAACACTCGACCTGACATCGCCTTCGCTGTCAGTCAAGTTGCAAGTTTCAACCACAGCCCAAAGAAGAGTCACGCCACTGCCATCAAGACCATCATCCGATACTTGCATCGCACTGCTGACAATGGCACTATCGTTCGTCCCACCGCCGACCTTTCCATTGATTGCTGCGTTGACGCCGATTTCGCCGGCTTGCATGGTCGCGACCCCGACTATGAGCCCTCAAGCGCCAAGTCCAGAACTGGATACATCATTACGCTTGGCGGATGTCCAATTCTTTGGAAATCGAAGCTTCAAACCGAAATCTCTTTGTCGACTCTCGAGTCGGAATACTCAGCTCTCAGCGCCAGCATGAGAACGCTCCTTCCACTCCGATCGCTCCTCAGTGAAGTGGTCGCTGCGCTCCGACTTCCACCGCAGTTCAAGTCGACAATTCGATGTCGTGTCTTCGAAGACAACAACGGCACTCTTCTTCTTGCAACCAAGCAACAAATCACCAACAGAACGAAGTACTTCCTTGTCAAATGGCACTTCTTCTGGAGTCATGTCACCAACGGAGACGTCAGTATTCTGAAGGTTGACACAAAAGAACAGTGGGCTGATTATCTCACTAAAGGTCTCAACCGTGAGACTTTCGAGCACATACGCAAGCTCGTGCAAGGATGGTAACCTTACCTCGAACAGCTCCGCTGTTCACGTCTGTGAATAACAACATCACCCCTCTCTCAAACGGCTAACTAGATTGAAATGCCGATGTGACAAGAAAATGAAAAGTGATGCAATTGTGAGTCATGCGCCGCATAGTGCGTGTGACTGGTATGATACCGTACCTACGTCTCAAGCAATGAGAGGGAGAGTTGCGGCAGACGGTCTACTGGAACCGGCTACTGTACTGTTGGACTGGCACTGTCCTACAGCTTAGTCGTTCCACGACTACTGTCCTGCTCCAACAACTACCTGTTAAAAATGGCTTTGAGCCCTTTAAAAAAAATGAGCCATTAAATGGTGTAAATTTGATCGCCTCTACCAAAAAGTTGCTCAATATCACATTGAGCACTACTTTATGTATGTAAAAGATGTTCCTTGCCATGTGGAGCTTTTTTCCTTCGCAAGGTAATGCAAGCATTTTGGAAGCCTCTGTAACGATAAATGCACTGGACGTTGATACCTTGGAGATTTTGCACATCTCAAATTTTCCACCATTGAGCCGGGCCTCCAATTTTATGTTGACATAACGTGCAGGATTTTTTTTATGATTGCGAGAAATATAGACAGCAGCTTAACTGTAGTTCCCGCGCCATGTATTTCACTTGCTGAATTACATTATGTATTGGCGTGTTACCAATGTGCGACGTACAATCAGCGTAGCAGTACGAAGAAATTGGGTGAGAACGATGATGAAATTTTGTTGAATGGAGTAAAAAAACTCAACGGACAAATATTGAAAAATATTCAGGTATATATATAAATGAGTAAATTGCTTAGAGCCATTAAAACGAGAACGACGCTTGCAAAAGCATCACCATCTTCAAGAATACTTTGTCCAGTATAGAAATGATTCAACCATGTGATAGCAGAGAGAATGATCGGCATGTGTGGCATTTGAAGTAATTGCATTGCATCGGCATTTCATTGAGAACTTTTTAGTCCAACATGGTGTTTTTTAATGACTCAAAGCCATTTTTAACTGGTACTGTCCTGCTCCTTCACACTATCTACTCTGCTGCAACGGCCATTGCACAGATAGTGTCGTCTCTAACGCCGATTGAGGTTTAGCAATTAAGGTGCTCCGCATCGCTTGAATTGCTACTCCGCGACCGTCTCTAAACGGACAGCGACCCCTGTCTGGAATCATTGCATGAGATCGATCTACTAGTTTAGATTATAAGTTTAGGATTTACTATATGTTAAGACTGAACTGAACAAACCCTCACCCTAACAGAGTAGACTCGCAGCTTCCGGCTCACGAGTCTCCCAACTCCCAACTGTTACCCAGGTCTGCAAAGAAAACGACGATACGGTACATTTCGGAACGAGTAGAATCGGGAGAGGACGAGAGGACTAAACATCGGCCGAGGACCGGGTGGAAGGTCCAAGACCCTACTAATCTTTGTGGACCTGACAGCACCCAAAACTGTTGAAGACAACAATCGATTACTATCAGCGGGTGAATTCCTACACGACATCCTACACGAAACGAGAAAAGTACAAACCGGAATCAGCGATACGACAGGCACACTTCTAACTTCTAACCAAACTAGGTTGGCGGTGCCAGTTCAACCCGCTCAACCTACTCTTGGCTAAGCGAACATTAAAATCCCCAAGCCCACCCCTGGAACATCCAAAACTCCGGGGAGTTGGAGCTCGACATTCTGCCAAGACTCAGTTTGGCTACGCCAAATCATGATCTCCGATCACCTCCCCTACCTTGACTACTACGACGCTAGGAGAGAACCACAACAGGACCAAAAGGGGCAAGAGGAGAGCGAAGACGAGCAACTAGAACGGCAGACAGGTTTCATCGCTTGGGTCGTTCATAATCTGTAAACTTATATACTCGGAGTATTAATTTGGACTACAGGTTTAAACCATATAGATGGACGCAATTGTTGACAGGTAGTAGCTAGACACTATTATAATGATCCATTATTGAGGTATTCGTCAACTAAGATGAATCATTTGCACCCCTTGAGATCTTTTCTATGCTCTATTTCCGTAGGGGGTACTGTAGGTTCTTTTTGAAATGCTGGCGCAGCTCAAGAGTCACATTGAACAGCAGATGTCATAAAAATCTGTCAACGCATGTCAGAAAACCTGACAACAATTGCTCATTCTATTAGTATGCCAACGAAAAGGAAGGCATGCCCGAATCTTGTTGACACGGGGAAACAAAAGAAAGCAGGGAGGCCTTCAACAGAGTACACCACTCATGATGCTGTCAAACTGGTACGTCCTTATTGAGAAAAGGGTCTTCGAAGTTCACCATTTTGATTGCAAAATCGATCTGAGTTTGACACGAGATTTGCGATTTGTAAAATCTTTCTGTACTCACATTTTGTACTGCTAAATTTTCGCAGGTACTCGATAATGGATTGAAATACCATTTGGCAATCAATGCTCTTTGTTTGCAAGGGTCTCTGACCAAGCAACGCCTTCAGTACTTTTTCGCTTGAAAGAGAAAGGAGGAGGAGTAGAGGAGGCATGGTTGTTCCAAGCGCCATCAGTACAAACAGAGAAGGTCGTAACGAGGAAGATTCCACGTTACTCACGGAGACATCACCGCTCACAATGGCAACCAATGAATCGAAGAGCACAAGCACTACCAACAGTTCTGAGTGCTGGAAGAGGAAGTCCACCAGAAGATCTCCGCGTCAGGCAAGCATAGCACGCCTACATGCCAAAACAAAACAAGATGCAGCGAGGAACGATACTCAACGGCTTTCAAGGAGGCAACGACAATACTTGCGGTTGATCCCATCAGCAGAGGTGAGACAGCCAACGAAACAATTGTTCGACTGAATAACAAGCATGGTTTCACCAATGAAACAAAGAAGCTTGTGAAGAGTACAGTGTACAGTGCTATTGCATCTGGAAATGCAGGTAAGAGCCCAAAAAAGAAAGGACCGAATGCAAGAATTCCAAAAGAATTAGTGGAGGTTTGTGGTGTGCATGCCGAAGTTTGTCAGGTGAGTGCTTCCGGTGAACTCAGAGGTCGTGATATTAAAAGGCTGATTGGTGCTGCCACCATCGGTACCGAATTCGAAGGTCAGTTCACTGTGGAATCTGTGTGGAGGAGGGTACGACGTGAATTCCCTGATAAGCTTCAGGCTGCTAACAAATTGAGTGTTGACGACGCTCGGGCGCAATGGACTACTCACCAGAACCTTCAGCAATGGTTTGACGATGCAAAGCTTGATCTTATTGCAACTGGCCTTTGTATTGACCAAGAGGTAAGAGGTGCCGATGGAACTCTTGTTTCCGAATTGGGACTTTCGCTCCGACGAAGTGAAGCGTCGAATCCTCAATATGGACGAGACGCATCATGACCTTTCGGTGACAGGAGATCGCGGAGGGCCACGTTCGCTTATGTATCACAATCCCCGATTCCAGCGTGGATGTAAGAGAGGTGTGAAATCATCTCGTCATGTGACTGGTGTGTATGCAACGAGTGCAGCAGGCGAAAGTATTCCGCCGATGCATCAGGGAACGCAAAATCTCTGGTTTATCCATTTTAATGTAATATTTCATAACATAATAATGTAGTGACCAGAGTTTTTATAGAAAATATGTATATTCTACATCATTATGCAAATGCATATCGTGCGTTGAAGATCCAAATTCTCGGACATTCTGTTTCACATAAATATTTGAGTTTAACATCATTTGTTCCCTAAATACTGCATGTTGCACATATTACTTTGGCAGTTTCAGTTCCATTCCTCTTCTTCTCCATCGTCTCTTCCTTCCATAATCGTGACTTGTGCAGTGAGTCCTATACTGCGTATACTACATACTCACCGTCTTCTCATTATACTCACGCCAATTTTTCCTTTGTGTGATGAGCGTCAAATGCTAGTATTACGACTACAAGGACGAGGCATCATTCTCCTCATTTTTTTCTACGTTGTCATCTGTTGTATGCTTTATATTCATTGATTCCAACATCATCCCTTCTGCATTTCCTTGTTAAGAGAATGTTTGTTTGCTACAACATGAACTGCTACTCGCAGTTCCGAACTGAACGCGGTTTACAACAGCATTTGTGGCACAGTTCTGCCTGCAAGGATTACATGTTGGAACAAAGGGATACTGATGCCGGTATCGAGGCCATTAATAGCACACGGCGTCAAGCATATGGAGTTCAATGCACACGCCTGAACTATGAAATGAATGCCGAATTTCCATTGTATGCTCCATATGAAGAATTTCAGTATGATGCACCATCCGATGACTTTGATGGTGACGACACATCGGCACTTCGATGACATGTACGGCCATTTAGATGGCTTTGCCTCATCGATTTCTGGTCTAGAAAATGTCTCTCCCTCTGTTTTACATGGAATCATGGAACGATGAAAGCCAGCGATCGCCAAAGCATCCTGAATTTGCAACATGATGTCGAACACAGAAATATTGTGGAACTACTTAAGATTCTGGAGGATGCCCAATGTCCCGACTACATGTTGCAGAAAATTTTGCAATGGGCGTTGCAAATTAGATGGCTTTGACTTCAACCCCAAAGCTACAACAAGGAAGGCAAATATTGGGTGGATGTACCGGTGTCTGGAACAGTCACATCAACGATTGCCTCATGTGATCTCGACAACTCTCGAGGACCAAGAGGCAGCTCAAGACATTGTGTGTTTTGACTTTTGGGTTTCTCTTTTGTCAATGCTGCAAGATGATGAACTTATGTTGCCGCAAAACCTTGTGATCTGCGTTCGGCCAAGCAGCAATGTTGTGGCCACCAATGACATCGGGCGCCATGCGTGGACCTTCGGAGTCAGAGCACTGACTCGCCAAACATACAAGACGTCTCTGAAGCTTTGGAACAATACTTGTCGATACCCTCCAAATCGACACTCGCCCATCGGGGACATGGTAATTCCGTTCTTGGGCAAGTCGCTTTACATATCCACCGGCGCCAAACGAAAATCGACCGTTGTAGGGAGCCACCAGAGCATCCTCTTGAAATCGGAACCAACTTGCATCAAGCTGGATGTGGGCGTTGTTGCAACCCCACCTCCGACCGACACGCTCGTGCACAGTAAAAGATGCCAGCACCGGGGAGGAAGGCGACCAATGTTCGATATTTGAAGTCCACGTCATCCACGAGATCGCCATCACCATACGCTCGCACCATGACAACAGAGTCCGGGTCAGGTTCAGCGACGTCATCGTCATTCCGTGGGGTGACAATTCTACGGTTGAGGATGACGTCCATCAGAAAGAATTCCGAAAGGTCGTCGCGCATCCCAGGGCTCGGAAACATCTCATCCATTGAATTGAGCTGACATACCCTGTACTGAGGCCCGAAACCTCCTTAAACCATCGAACAGGAGTTGCACACAAACAACCGTCATCGCCAGCCCTTGCCCTTCCTTTTGTCATTGCCTCTGGAATCGATGCTCCATCAACTCTCGCCCCGAAGGGGATGCACTTCACGGCAACCCTCAATGCCATTGAGTGAGATGGCAGGAAACTCCGCCTTACGAACTCGTGGCATGCCAAAACCTCCGTCATTCTCTTCATCCACGCCCAACACTCTTGGGTTATTTCCCAGGTTCATCACGCTGGATCTGCAAATTGAAGTCCGCCCACGTCTTGAAATTGAATGTTGTCGAGTTCCTGATCATGCAAAAGTATGTCAAGCTATATGGCAGGGACAGAACGATGATAATCAGGTGGAAACAAAAGATAGATTTGTTGTCGTCAGCTATATGGCAGACCTCAACAAAGCAACTGTTGCTTGTGGTTTTCTTCAAATGGTGGTGCTTTGCTTTGTTGTCGTCAGCTATATGGCAGACTTCAACAAAGCAACTGTTGTGAAGTGTTCTTGCTTGTAATTGGTGTTGTGATGTGTTGTTGCAGTGAGGAGGACCTGAAATCAACAAAACTTGTGTATTTCGCTGAAATACTGAACGACATTTTCGGCGAAGTACAGCCGTGGTACAAAATGTACTACGACTACGCGAGAAAATCACGGACATGGTCAAAATTACTTAGCAAAGTGTTTTACCTGCTACGTAGTTCCTCAGTACCAAATGTACGGCGGCGAAGAAGGTCAAAGCATACTAGGCTATCCGTAAGAAGATAAACGGTTGGACGATTGTGTTATTTATACACATATATGAACACTTTAAGGAGTATAACATTGTGCAACATATTCCTCTAAGTAAAAATATAGGTCCTTTGCAGAGACATGCGAGAGCCTGCCGGTAAACTCGCTGTCGTATATTTGACTGCCTATTCATGTACATACATATGCGTTAGTAGCGTATAAGGTATAAACATGTCTTTTAAAGTACAATATGAAAATACAACGGTACACGATCATATATATTTTGAACGTAGCTACTTAGAAATTGTATGTTTATCTGCATCATTCAAACCAAAGCCTTCGCCATTTCACCAATGTATATCTAAATATGCGTTGAACAGTTTATTCTGCATTTGTATATAAGTTTTAATTTACGTTATATAAATATTAAAGTATATAAGATACATACATATTTGAAACGAACAACTTTTTTCATTCATAGATTATTGTACAACAACACCACCACAGCATCAGTCCATTCAAAAAGGTCATACCACATAAAGTCACCACACCAGTTTGATTACTTTACTCTTTTTGCCTTCTAGTAAGAAGAAGGCGTTGTTGCATACATTGAAACCTGGATTAAAGAACATAGCTTTGTTGTGCCATATAGTGTGACATTGCTGAATTCTGCTACGGTTACCAACCGCTGTCGCATAGCTGCAGAAGGTAAGGAGGTGAGGATTTGTGTGTTGATATCATTGCGGTGCATGATGTCGTCGTCCCCAGTGCGTCAGAGCACAAGATTACTAAGGGTAATGCGCAAGGTGCAGCAGGAACGTGGAATACTCGGCGGAACCAGGCAAGACCACAACCATATCCTGATGAGTCACCACGTACAGCAGCAAAGAGTAACGCAGCAGAGTAGCACCTGGAAACAGTCGGACAACTCCTGTGAGCACTGAAGCGGCGGCATCGGTTTCAACAGCAGTCATACCATCACCAAATACAAGAGGTGCAGCTGCCAGAGTGGCGGCATCGGTTTCAACAGCAGTCATACCATCACCAAATACAAGAGGTTCAGCTGCCAGAGTGGCGGCGGCGTCGGTTTCAACAGTCATACCATCACCAAACACAAGATGTGCAGCTGCTCGTGCCAGTTTGTAGCTGCTACAGGGATACCAGGTCCATCAGCACCTGATATCCCTGCAGGAGGCCGGCGTTCCCGTGCTGCTCCACATGCCAGTGCCCGACGTGTTCCTATACTACTGCTGCGCAAGCTCCAGCACCAGGAGCAGCAGCTGTTGCTACGCCGTGCCTATGCAGGCGTAGGCATAAATGCTGCACCAGCAGCAGTTATGCCTGCAAACCTTGGACAAGATTTTGTTGGTGAGGCGTCTTGCTCAACGAGGGGTGGAGTTGCTATACAAGGTGGTGGAGCAACAAGGAGGAGGCAAGGCGGACAAGGAGGACAACGCAACACTGTTGCAAGAAGTGCGGATAAGTTTGCAATTCAAAAGTGTGTGAAGGAATATGTGTTCCCAAACAAAAGTTTGTGACTGATGGCGACCTAGATTTCAGCAACAACGAAATGTCCATTTGTCGATGCATGGCGGCGGTGCTAGATGTAGACAATCGTAATATTGAGAACTGGTGGGAGACTGCAAGGAAAACAGTGAAAGAGTCGATATATAGGCACAGGAACAACACAATAAAGAAGATAAAAACAGTATTCCAAGGTAAGATGGTTATGACGTCCATTTCAACCATTTAATTCTGAACTTCTAACCCTGAGTGTGTGCTGCCTTCTTCTCCTCGATACACAGATATTATACTGCCAAGGAAAGGCAGATTTAATGAAGTCTTTAGCATGGACCGAATCATAGCATTGAGAAATGACGCTTTGGAGGGTGAAATCTACATGGACTTATTGGACGACTTGCTGAAGACTGTGGTTGGAGCCACCAAATTCAAGGAGAATAGGTGCGAGAAACATCTAAGTGGTTCACTGTCACAGATGAGGCATTCCTCCTCTTGTGTCTTGAAAATTACTGGCAACAATGGCATTACGAATGGATGGTTAACAGAAATGGACCGCCTGCCGACGAACCTGCACCTGAAGTCATTAACCCACGGTACACGGGCAAAACAAGGCACCAAGCGAAGTTGGTCAAGGGAAGGAATGGAGCGTTTCAATAACCTGGCTGTATTGGTCTATAACGACAGAAGGGGAAAGGGGCGAAGAGTTCGATCAGTGGTTCCTTCGGGAAATGATAAATCATACGGTGATCGTAATCGAGATGCAGGAAGGGAAAACATCGAGGCAGAAGTTGTCAACGCAGCACCGACAATTGTGTATAATGAATTCAATATGCAGCTCCTGATCGCCCATGCACAGCACCAACAACTGCAACCACCAGCTCCTGAAGATGATGTCGACAGAGTTCAAGAAGCCGTGTAGGTTCGTGATACCTGGTAGTAGAACTTTAGAAACAATAACGCACAGTACAGCACTGAAACAGATTGCAACCCCCAGAATTGGTCGAGCAGCAAGCTGAAACCGAAGAAGAAGTTGTGAATATTTCTCAATCAACTATGAATAAAACTGAGTACGACATAACCAATATTTCTCTACATTTTGTACATATTAATTTTGAATTGTAAATAAAAAAGTAGAAACTTGTAAATATGAATATAAGAAACATTCGGTAAAACATCACAGAAACATTTACAAAGTCTTGTAAATAAGATGTACAAATCAGAGATTTGCACTCCCTGATGTGTATATCTTTGACTCTGGGCAAAGATTGAGGACACCATTCGAAGATGCAATGGCTTGATGGTCTGCCAACTGTCACTGGAAGATTTGGCTGCCCATCGATTGTCGAATCATCAGCTTCTATGCAGT